>JAZHYW010015349.1:0-130801 GCA_037355805.1 Ixodes ricinus
GGATTGTGCGCAAATATCCGGCAGGGCGCTCAATACACAGCTGACGATCTACGAAAAGTCCCTAATAAAAGGACGGAGCCTAATTAACGGGCCGCCTGTCAAGAAACGTTCTCGTCCAAAAAATGCCATCCGCGCTGGTACACTGAGCAAGTATAAAATTCACGGTCAGTGTCTCCTCTCATATTTAATTTCTGAAGAACCGAAGATAATTTCGGAATCATTCGCTAACAGGATGGAGAAGAAAAAAGCAAGGTGAATTAAATCGTAACATAAATGAGACCAGTTTTACTACGATTTAAATCAAAAATTCCCAGCAGAAATAATCCCAGAATATACATATATATATATATATATTTATTTTTTTATTTAGCGTTTGTCTTTTATATGATGCTTTCTATGTGCACCTGTTCTGTATTTAAATAAAATAAGTATCAAACAAGAGAAATATATCAAGGTGAACACGAGCAAAAAGCAGTGTTGTCCTTGGCAAATCGGAGCGTGGAGCTGTCTTTCTACCTTACACTTCGTCAGTTACGCAACATCATATTACAAGCAAATCAGAACGCGAAATAAAGCTCTCTAATGAACTAAAAACACTAGCTTTATTTTTGCTTTAGTATGGCTGGGTTTACAACAATAAAAAAGTTGCTAATATAACTGTGCTTTCTTTTGTCGGAACTCGCATTGTTTTCAGTGATCGGACGGATTATTCCATAACTCTGTCATGTTTAAAAATAGATCAAGTGATAAAGCATTACTATTTTCAAACTAAATTTATTTCAATCAAATAAATCTGATATAAATAAAAAAATTTATATATATATATATATATATATATATATATATATATATATATATATATATATATATATATATATATATATATATTACGATTTGTGTTTTCTTACACTGTTGGCCCAGCTCGGTTGGCTACTGATGCTTTGTCCATCGCCGCGAATAGCTCTGCTGCATGCTTTGCGGAAAGTTGACGCGCTGCCATTCTTCGGGGCGTAGCCTTACTCGATAAGTTTCCGATGTCGATAACCGTGACGCCGCTTTGTCCCCTCGCAGTATCAGAGCCATCGACAGGGCGGACGTGGCGGCTCTTCAGAAATGGACGGCCTACTGGATAATGTACGCCCTGATCAATGTCCTCTTCAACTTCATCTTCGTCGGCATCCATCGCTACTTCAAGCGGATTTTCTTCGTTAAGGTATGCGATGTCGGCTCCGTCCGTGAAACGGATAACATAACCGTCTACTCTTAGACTAGACTTACTGTCCTCAAACTCGTCTCGCAGACGTCAAAGATACACCATGTCAGCCACATTTTTTTTTGTTGCGTTTTTTGCGTTACCAGCCGACGCCAAGAGAACCTGGCTGCAAACACGCCAGCTGATGAAGACCGCTTAGTTCCCCAAAACCCTGATTTGGGTGTGTCGGCAAGCAGCGTTGTTTTCTTGTCAGTTTGCTGGGCGATCGTGTGGCTATTTTTTCATGAAAAACAAATCGAGTGTTCGCAAAGTTGCGATTTCTTTTAAACCGTTTGATTAGATGACTCGACAGCAAGTCACCAGAAAAATTGTGCGATTTATTCAGCCTGGTACCTTTCCGATTGCTTCATTGAATCTCCTTAGATTCTGACTCGTCGTTCTATTCTCTTCGTATTTACTCACTAAAACAGTATTCGAACTATACATGGGTTGCACGTGACGTCATATTCTTCCTCCTTTCTGGTGGCCAAAACCTGCTGTTATACTTTATTTCACCTTATGTGCGAGCGAAGGCAAAGCTGGAAGCGCGAGCACGAAAGCTCCGTGCCTTCAGGCTTTTCTCGAGCGTGCGAGCTGGGCAGAAACGCAAAAAGCGCTGGTCTCGCGCTTCTAGCTTTGGCTTCGCTCGCAGATAAAGTGAAACGAAGTATAATGAAGCTCTGCTCACTCGTTTCCGCTCGCTCGCGATGCTCATGTACTGCTCGTAGAATATGCACAGTAAATGCTACGCTCGAGGAAGTTCGGTCACCAGAAAGGAGGACCAAATTACGTCTGTGCAACCTATGTATAGTTCAATAAAATGTTAGTTCCTGGGCTTCGGTGACTTGCGTGAGACGTTATTACATATTTCGTTTGAAGTGTAAGGTAGAAGGGGTGGTTTCATTTTAAATTAAACACGTGTGTCGGAGTGGGTATTTTGATTGGCCAGTAGCGACCAACACTGGAACAAGCCAGAGTACCGCGCACAAGCGCGCGCATCTGGCAACGAGCCAAGCAGCTCGAGACACGAGCAGCCCGACACCATCGCAGGCACGAAAGAACGCCGGTCGAGCTGCAGCAACCAGCCATGGATCTTCGTTCCCTCAGACTGACCCGTATTTAACGTTCAATGTAAATATGTAAATAATAATGTATATATCATTTGTAATGACTACAGGCCCATTATTTATTTATATATTTATTCAAAGTACTTCAAAGGCCTGTCGACATTACATGAGGGGGGACTATACTCTATACAGTCTGATTAACATGGATAAGGAATGGCAGTGAGCACGCCTACCCCATAAAAACAATATTACACAACTGCGCGCATCAAAATAAACCAAACATTTGCACCGCTGGGTGACATTAAGCACATAATGACACAAAAAAATAAAAAAATTAAAACCGTTTACAACTTCCTGTAACGCCGAATTAGAGCGCATCTCTTGAGGAGGAGGAGGGAAGGGTACTGAGGGGAGGGTATACCCTCCTCCCTCCTCGTCACCTCCTCATCATGCTGCTCCTCCTCCGAGCGGCGTCGGCGTAACCGCGAGGCCACGTGACCCCCGTGTGACCCTCGTGACCTCACGGGGGTCATGTGATCTCATAAGGGTCACGTGACGTCACTGGGGTTACGTGACCCTCATGACGTCGCGTGACCTCACGAGGTCACGCCACTTCCCGGGGTCACGTGATCTCATGGGGGTCACGTGACGTCACGGGGGTCACGTTACCCCTCGGGGTGTCACGGGGTCACGTGACCCCCTCCTGGGGGTCAGGGGGTCACGTGACCCCCTCAGGGAGATCACGGACCCCCTTCACGTGATCCCCCGACCCCCCCCCCGAGGGGTGTCACGTGGCCCCCCTGACCCCCCCCCCCCAGGGGTGTCACATGGCCCCCCTGACCCCACCCCCCCCCAACCAAGGGGGTCACGTGACCCCGCGCGGACATTTCGGCACGGTGCCGAAACGTCGCCGCGGTTACGCCCACGGCGACGCCGCTCAAGCCGGAAACGGGCACCTAAGAGCTGCGCTCTACAAATAGAGTACACACATCCGTTAACATCTCGAGTAATGCAAAATATAGATGCAGTGCCCAGTTCACAAGGAAAGACCATTTTTAATTAGCTAAAATATAAGTAGTTAACTTTGAACGAAAAAGTGTTGGATCGGAAACTGAAACAACGGCCTCGGGAAGATCATTCCAGAGCTTGATGGCACGTGGCTGGGAAGAATTGTGGAATAATAATGATCTCCCAAAGATGCGTTTAAAAAACTCCTAGTGTTAAAGTTACGTTATTCTTGGTTCACGGGTTACAGATGCAAGAACCAAGTCCCAAGGGGGCTGTGGCATAATCGGTGAATTAAGCATAGGAGAGAAATTTTACGTCGAGTTTCCATCAGACACATAGAATAATTATGCTTTATTAATGACACGCTGTGGAAGCGCGAATATGACGAAGAAATGAAGCGGACAGCTCGGTTTTGAATGGATTCGATTTGATTAATAAGGTCAGTTTGGTGAAGAGCCCAGATAACGCAGGCGTACTCTAATTTCGGGCGAACTTAGGTTTCATAGGATAATTTGCGGAGGTGAGAGGGCGCAGATTTCAGATTGCGTTTGAAGTAACCAAGGGTTCGGGACGTTTAAGTGGTTATCGTGTTAAAGTGGGAAACCTAAGAAAGATTCGAAGTTAGTTAAACACCGAGGTATTGATAAACAGAAACAGCGATGATGGGCGAATTTCTGATTAAATATGCGAAGTATGAATTTGTGGCGTTTACGGGTGAACGAAACAAGCTAACTACAAGCTAACTACCGATCAATATCACTTTGGAGATGTAAGTGGTTGTCAGGGTTGTTGATCTTTCTGTACAGTACACAATACACAATCGTCAGCAAAAAAACGTACACAGGAGGTTAGTGACTGCGGAAGATCATTAATGTATATTAGAAATAGAATATATAAATAGAACACTATATATATATATATATATATATATTGTTTTTTTATGAACAGATTTGTTTTAAAAAAGCTGTGAAAGTTACACTTATGCGGTTCGTGCAGGTGAGTTATACGGCCAGCGGGACATAGTATAGGGGCTAATCGAAACAATCAGTCGGATAATTAATTACGTATCGTTAATTAAGTTTTTAAATAATGAAAATAGACATATGGTTCCAATTAGAAACCTGCTCAGCGTCATCGAGAATCCCTAAATCAGTAATTTTCAGAAATACTTTGAGCGCGTGAGAAGCGTAGTAGTGTACCAAAGTTACCACTCGTGGAGCAGGTATAAGGATGGGGCTAGATAAGAGACGGAAAAATCGCACGGGCGCCTTACCCCAACCGCTAGCCTTGTAGCCGCTCCCCGACTCGAACCTTTGGTGGTTTCGGCGAGGCTCTGTGCAAGCTCGAACATGAGATTATAATCCATTTTTTTCCTGATCGCGCGTAGCGCGATTTGTTTGAAGCCTAGCTTAGATCCCAAGCTTAGCGTTGCCACGTTCGCTTTAACAGACGGAATTCGTAAATGGTGTCTGTTAATTATGCCGTCTAACATACGGCATAACAGTCTGTACTGCAATAAATACATTTTGTGCTTCCGAATGCCGCCTAATAGACGGCGTTAGCAAACGATAGGCATGCCAAGCCCACGTAGAGTTCCATGAACGGATGGCCCACAACATCGCGGAGGAGCCGCGGCATATCTACAGTCAGCCTTCCGGGAATCGGGAAACCGCTTGCTGAGTTCAGTAAATCTGTCGCGCTCAAGACCCCTATATCCAGCCTTCCGAAACACTAGGTTATTTGAATGAATGACGAAATATTTGTTAAGTATTCCGTTCTCCCCTCCTATATAGACCGCAAGATCCGTAGTATTTCAAATAAATAAATAAATGCTTTTATGGGTGTCAAAGCAACAATATTTTAAGAACGTAAGGGCGCTAGTGAACTGGTGCATATCAAACATTTTAGTGAAAAAACCCGAGACTGAGGTATTGACAGACGACGACAAGGAAGAGAAGGAGACGTCCTCCCTTTCTTCCTTGTCGTCGTCTGTCAATACCTCAATATCGGGTTTTTCACTAAAATGTTTAATATTTCCAAACCACTTTTTATGCGCGAAACATAGAACGTCAGTCATCTCCATATTTCCCCAAACGTATAGTACAATGCATAGTTCTTAGTACCCCTTACAGTCACTCTTGGGTGCAGCTTTCTACGATTGACCAAACGAGACTGTCAACTTCGACGATGTTAGTTTAAGATCCCGATGGCTTCTAGCCTCCACCTTCCTTTTTTAACAAACACCATCAAACTTGTCGTCGCATCTCGAAATCTATGAGAGCGCCACCGAAATATCGCGGCACTAATTGGCCACTCCAGCGAAATCGACGGCATCTCGTGGCTAAAACAGAAAGCTGTGGTGGCAGGATCACTCTCCAGCCTTCTCGAGCGAATCAGATGTTCACAGCACCTAGCGGCCTAAAGACAAAGCCGTGAAAGTAGATTCCAAAACACGCGATGAAAATCGCCAATACATTTGCCCTCGGGTCAGGGGCAGGCCCGCCGAACTTCAGGGCTTCGTAAGGAAGGAATGCTTCCCCGTTTGCTGAAAGCGCGGGCCTTGGCACATACAACGAGTCACGGACGGATTGGCTATACACTAAAACGCTGTGTCGGATGAGCGCGAAAACTGCCATCGCAGGAATGCACGAGCAAGGGCGTGACTGGTGTTTAGAATGCAGCGATGATCAGTTTGCACGCCGGCATTTCTGAGAGCACCTCACTGGTGAAGACCTTCGGGGAAGAAATAGCTATGCGTCCGCTCTCCGGCTGAGCGAAAGGAAGCCAGGCGCTGCATGCCGTTGTCAGTGGAGTTGAGTGTATGACGAGATCCCGTTGCCGGCGGCGCCTCGTCCCCGACGTCACTGTCTGGGACACCGAAACCAGAGCGCAGACCCGAGCCGCAACGTAGTCCAATTCGCCGCTTTCGTCGCAGTCTCTCCGCGCGCTTAGCGCGAAAGCAGGAGCGCGAATTGTGTTACCTCGAAGGTGTTCGGAACAACGAGCAACCAGGCTCTGCGCCGCGTCTGATTCTCAAGCGTCGGCCCCTGAATCTCCATTGCCGATCCGCAGCTGCTCCTGCTGGCCTGGTGCGCCGCTCCCATGCAAGCCAACGGTTCCAACATCATCTTCCAGAAATGCCTGGCCGGCAAAATCTTCAAGGAAGGCTCCTGCTGCCGCCGATGATGGCGGTGGCGGCCTGCCGCCTCCCTTGTCCGGCGGCAAGAAGGACGGCTCGCCCGACAATAGTCGCAAGATGAAGAAGTAGACGCCCCAAGTGAGTGTCATTGCCACGGTAGAGGGAAAGGCGGCGTGGGTGAAAGCCAGCACTACCTAGATAAGAGGGCCGTAGTGGTGAATTTCCGTCGTCACTTTACGGAGGTCGAAAGCGGGAAGGGATTGGACACGAGTGTGGCGTCAGCGTTCGGCGGAGACTCGTGTCCAATCAGAGTGGAGCCGAGTCCCAGCCGAACACTGACGCAGCACTCGTGTCCAATCCGTGCCTCGCTTTCGCGTCCTTAGGGTGACGTCGGAAATTGACCGTACGGCCCTCTTATCTAGAAGGTGTTGTGAAAGCTACTAAAACAGCAAGGAAGGTCACGCTGATCTTCCTCGCTGTTTGGCCCTCTAAACAAGGCAGCATTGTTTTCCCGCGGTGATTACGTTCGATGTCTCCCAACACGGTAAGCTCGTTAGACGTTTACTCCCATGAAGGTATATATATTATCCCTATAATAATCTACACTAATTAATACTTTTAGTTTCCACAGATGCGCTGTATCAGCTTCAGAAATTCGACGGTTTACGATCTGCTTGTTTTTGTCGGCCCGCTTGATACGCTCCACGAACGTGTAAGGACTAGGATGAGTTTTCCCGAGGATATTGTCACTGGTTTCAATTAAACGTTTGATATTATTACTCGCACAATTTTGTTCACGACGCGAAATTTATTAAGTGGCACAAGACCTCCAAGCTGTTCGCCTTCGCTCAGCTAATTTTGTGATAATTTTTAGCAACTTTTATTTACTTGTTTATTTAGCAATAATGCAAGCCCCACACGGGCCCGAGCAGGAGAGTTTTTATACATAATAAAACAATAAAAGAATACCAGAAAATATCACCCTACATTCTGTTAATTTAAAGAGAAGTTTATCCTGAGGTATCTAATTGAAAGATTTGGAGTAAACAAGAAATACTAATCTAATTGGCCGACTTGGTCAAGAACTGAAGCGAATTCATATGACATGGTGACCAACTGCGTGGTCGCATAGAATCTTAGTCTACCAGTGTTGATTATTAGAAAGTAGGCTAAAAAAAGTATAAACATACTTGACCACTATATGTTCCATGAGCTTGCGTAATAAACAGGTCAAAGATATTGGTCGGAAGTTGGTGACCGTCATGTCATCGCCTATCTTATGAACAAATACGACACGTGCTCCTTGGGATTTTTCAACAGAATTGCATCGTCTAGGAGACTGAAGTCGTGTGTCCAGCACCGTGATTTCAAAATCCGAACAATGAACAGAGACAGACTCAGATGTCTGAGGCTTGACCGGAGACGGACATGCAGCAACGAGGCGTGAGGTTAAATAGCTGGGAGTTTGAGGATGGAGGGGTAACTGAGAGCTTTCGAAGCAGATATTTCTAAACAAAGATTTTTCTTTCTTTCTTTTTTTGAGGGGCTTTTAACACCTTTGTGATTCAATTCGAACCTGGTGTTATGGAGACGTTGACTAAAACAACTGGCTTTCCTCGTGCGAAGCAGGCAAGTGAAGGCATGGCCGTTCTGGTGCACAAAGAAACCGGACTGCGGCCATTTACGGGCCTTGCTTGGAGCTCCTTACGAATCATATTAGGTATTATTATTTTAAGAATGCTGGAAACCATATTGGAGGTCACAAATACTTAATCGCTTTATAAAAATTTTCTTAACCTACCATTTATGTCACGCGTCTGTATAGTCCGGAGTGTTTCTGCGAAAAAAACGAGACGAATCAGCTCGAATGTGACTGTAGCTGTTTGGGATGCGATGACAAATTTGCAGAACTAAACTTCATCTAATTTACCGTTCGAACCACTTTTAGAAAAAAATATATATATTTTATGTAAGAATGGTGTTCCTACTGGGGTGCTATCCTGGTCAAAAACGCGAACGAGGACCCCCCCCCTGGGTACCGACGCGCTCCCATTGGCCAGTGCGAGGGTGATAGTTCTACGCTGTTGCCTAGGGAACGTTCGCGAAACACGAAAGCAGCCGTTTGCCGTAACTGTCGCTTTTCGAGTTCGGATCGTGACGACAAAGTGACATATGACCAAGTATAACAACGTATGACCTACGTAGCAAATAGTGGAAGTCGTGTAACTAGATTAACTGCGGCATTACTCGACGCACTTTATTCTCTGTTCCACCATGAGTGTGAACTAGTGCGAGTGTAGGAGCTCCAAGAACGTGTTCCGGGCTTTCAACGTCCCTGTCAAGCAGGCGCACTTACGCAGTGCAAGCCAACGTTCGTGCGAGCATCGTTCGGGTCGATGTGTTCGTGCTTGTAGTTTCTGTTTCGATTGTACGAAGTGGAACAAGATTCAGGAGGATTCTGAACGTGAAAAATGGTGGCGATGCTTTTTCTGAAAAGATGGCTCGACCATCGCACACAAAGAAGGGTTTCCGCGAACACGAGGATACCTTCGCGATACACGACGACTACTTGCAGACAACAATACCGCTTGTCGAAAAGCAAAGTGCGACGGCAGTGTGACCAGCTACTCGACGAGAGACGGCGACCATGATGACCTTCGAGCAGCAGCTACTAATCGAATTGCGCTGAGATTTTCGCAGCGAGGAGCTACAAAGGCATGGTCGCCACCCATGATCACATCGCTAATGCCAGTCGATGGTGATGAGAGCCGTGACGGCCGTCACGAGCGTCGTTGTCAACCGGCTGGCATTAGGCTGCGGGAGGACAAAACCCCGGACCGAGGTAACCAAGGCATCTGCGAAAGAAGGTTTTTTCGCCACCATGCACGACAAGCTCACCGACGTCGTGGGGTGCGTTGACTAACCAAGAATCTAACTGAACCTTCGTCACCACCATCGGTCTGAAGGAGACCGTCACCGTTCTGAAAGCCTCCTACATTTTTCCGCAAATACCACTTTGTCATTAACATTGTAGTGGTAAGTTGACGTTAAAACTTCAGTGTTCATATCACTTCGAAGTTAGTGCACGCTTAGTACCTATGTCTACAGTTGGCCATTTGTTACGGTTTGTAGCTGCTGTCATTCACGCAATAAAGTCTGAATTGGTTGTTGAAGGCATTTTATTGTATCAATTCGATATTTTACTTTTGCACGCCAAGCTTCTGCAGTTGCATGCCAGTCATTGGACAGTCCTAAGAAACACTGTTCGATACTCTGCAGTGCACTGTAAGAACAGGGGGTCCTAAAATGAGTCGTAAGTTGTTTAGACAGCAGGAGTTTAGTTTGCCAGAGTATGGCAACATTGTTACCCCCTGTACACGAGAAATTTAGCCAGTGCATTCCTGTGGATGGTTTTATCTTCGTGACCAAGAAAAACACTAAAATACATCATGGTCCTACTTTCAACAAACGTATGTCTAATGTAAAGGTTATAATACCAATTAAGTTGATTGTCGTTGCAAAAGTGACAATAGCTCATTGAAATTGAAGAGTAGCGTTAGCTGGATTTCTGACATTGACCTGTGATGCTGAGCAAATACGGAGTGTTGACTTGTCACCATCAAGCATAACCCACGAGCGGAAGCAGAGTAGACGTGGGTAGGAAAAGCGAGCATGTGTACTAAAGAAAGCACTACTACTTAACATGAAGCATATCCGCAACAATCTTGGTATTGTGGTACGAGCTCATGTGACTGTGCACGTGTTTATGGCAGTATGTGAATGTAGGATGCTCCCCTATATGGTATCAACCAGTGCAGTAGGCTAAACGGCAATCTTTCGTGAGCGACAAAACAACAGCACCTGCTTTTTTATTTGACGACGATGTCTAGTTGCAAGGTGGAGTGATTCACCACGTTCAGTAGCCAGAAAACTGGGGAAAGGGGGGGGGCTTTCAGCCTCCCCTTCTCCAAATAGTGCCGGCCCAATAAAATTCATGCAAATTTCAACACCCCCTCCCCCCCCCCACCTCAGCCCCCCTCACCCCTATAAACGTTCCTGGCTACGTCACTGGTATCAACCGCACTCAATAGATTGTCACTATTACCATTACAAAAATAAGCGAAAAGAGCTTTATTTAAAACACTATGATATGGGCATTGTTACATTAGCTTTGCATGCATGGAGGCAAAACACACACTTCAGAAAACACTTGTGTGAAGACTGCTTTCACAATGCTGTCCCCGCCAAACTTTCACGGCGCTAACGAAGTCTACATATTGAATTTTCAACAAAACGCGTTAGTTTTGTAAAACGCTGGCAAACTTACATTGCGTTAAACAATGTCCGCCTTCGCCGTCAGATGGATCAGCAGTCAATGCTGCACAAATACCAATAAACTCATCATAAAATTCGTTTTTTTTTCCTTTTTGCTTTTTTGTGCATTTGCAGATGGTTGTCGGCACAATTAAGTCTTTCTAAGGTCGTTCGCGGCAGCCTCGGTACGAGCAGAAGCATTGCTCGCTTGATGTCAAAATGAGGTTCGGATTATCGACGTGTAACAGCTCTGAATAAAGAAAGGCAGATTTCTGCTGAATATGTTTACTTTCAGGTTGGTCGCTTGGCGTCAAGGCGACGTTTTGAATCTTGACGCACGGCAACGCTGAATAAAGGTCTCTTAACATCTTCGTATACGAAGATGTTTTGCGTTGTTTAAACTCGACAACCTTGGCGAAATAAACTAGAAAGAAAGTGGCCACAAATCTTGAAAGAACATGTCCGCGATGCTTGTCGGTTCGACTACAGCTGGGGTTTGCCTTATACGATGGGTAACTTGACCAACGCGCCCGCGAATGCTTTTGTGACGTTGGATGAGTCCATTCGGCGGCAGGACCGGGTCGAAGAGCACGGTGAACTGGCGTTCAACGTCGCCGATTGAACCCTTGGTGAGATGCAAGAATCGACTTCTATTTGTGCCGGTGTCATGAAGCTTGAAAGTGGTGGTGTTTCGTTGTGGCTCGTAACGACGGCCTTGCTGAGACTACGAAGATGTTAAGAGACCTTTATTCAGCGTTGCCGTGCGTAAAGATTCAAAACGTCGCCTTGACACCAAGCGACCAACCTGAAGGTAAACATATTCAGCAAAAATCTGCCTTTCTTTATTCAGAGCTGTTACACGTTGATAATCCGAACCTCATTTTGACATCAAGCGAGCAATGCTTCTGCTCGTACCGAGGCTGGCGCGAACGACCTTACAAAGACTTAATTGTGCCAACAACACTCTGCAAATGCACAAAAAAGCAAAAAAAAACGAATTATATGATGAGTTTATTGAGATTTGTGCAGCATTGACTGCTGATCCATCTGACGGCGAAGGCGGACATTGTTTAACGCAATGTAAGTTTGCCAGCGTTTTGCAAAACTAACGCGTTTTGTTGAAAATTCAATGTGTGGACTTCGTTAACGCCGTGAAAGTTTGGCGGGGACAGCATTGTGAAAGCAGCCTTCACACAAGTGTTTTCTGAAGTGTGTGTTTTGCCTGCATGCATGCACAGCTAATATAACAGCGCCCATATCATAGTGTTTTAAATAAAGCTATTTTCGCTTATTTTTGTAATGGAGACAATCTATTGAGTGCGGTTTATACCAGTGACGTAGCGAGGAACTTTTGTAGGGGTGAGGGGGGCTGAGGTGTGTGTGTGGGGGGGGGGGGAGGGGGTGTTGAAATTTGCATGAATTTTATAGGGCCGGCACTATTTGGAGGGGGGGAGGCTGAAAGCCCCCCCCCCTTTCCCCAGTTTTCTGGCTACTCCACTGGTTGATACCATATAGGGGAGCATCCTACATTCACATACTGCCATAAACACGTGAACAGTCACATGAGCTCGTACCACAATACCAAGATTGTTGCGGATATGCTTCATGTTACGTGGTAGTTCTTTCTTTAGTACATATGCTCGCTTTTCCTTCCCACGTATACTCTGCTTCCGCTCGTGGGTTATGCTTGATGGTGATAAGTCAACACTCCGTATTTGCTCAGCATCACAGGTCAATGTCAGAAATCCAGCTCACGCCACTCTTCAATTTCAATGAGCTATTGTCACTTATGTTCCATAAGTGACAATAGCTCATTGAAATTGAAGAGTGGCGTGAGCTGGATTGTCGTTCCGACAATCCACTTAATTGGTATTATAACCTTTACATTAGACATACGTTTGTTGAAAGTAGGATCATGATGTATTTTATTGTTTTCCTTGGTCACGAAGATAAAAACCATCCACAGGAATGCACTGGCTAAATTTCTCGTGTACAGGGGGTAACAATGTTGCCATACTCTGGCAAACTAAACTCCTGCTGTCTAAACAACTTACGACTCATTTTAGGACCCCTGTTCTTACAGTGCACTGCAGAGTATCGAACAGTGTTTCTTAGGACTGTCCAATGACTGGCATGCAACTGCAAGAAGCTTGGCGTGCAAAAGTAAAATATCGAATTGATACAATAAAATGCCGTCAACAACCAATTCAGACTTTATTGCGTGAATGACAGCAGCTACAAATCGTATCAAATGGCCAACTGTAGACATAGGTACTAAGCGTGCACTAACTTCGAAGTGATATAAACACTGAAGTTTTAACGTCAACTTACCTCTACAGTGTTAATGACAAAGTGGTATTTGCGGCAAAATGTAGGAGGCTTTCAGAGCGGCGACGGTCTCCTTCAGACCGATGGTGGTGACGAAGGTTCAGTTAGATTCTTGGTTAGTCAACGCACCCCACGACGTCGGTGAGCTTGTCGTGCATGGTGGCGAAAAACCTTCTTTCGCAGATGCCTTGGTTACCTCGGTCCGGGGTTTTGTCCTCCCTGCAGCCTAATGCCAGCCGGTTGACAACGACGCTCGTGACGGCCGTCACGGCTCTCATCACCATCGACTGGCATTAGCGATGTGATCATGGGTGGCGACCATGCCTTTGTAGCTCCTCGCTGCGAAAAATCTCAGCGCAATTCGATTAGTAGCTGCTGCTCGAAGGTCATCATGGTCGCCGTCTCTCGTCGAGTAGCTGGTCACACTGCCGTCGCACTTTGCTTTTCGACAAGCGGTATTGTTGTCTGAAGTAGTCGTCGTGTATCGCGAAGGTATCCTCGCGTTCACGGAAAACCCTTCTTTGTGTGCGATGGTCGAGCCATCTTTTCAGAAAAAGCATCGCCACCATTTTTCACGTTCAGAATCCTCCCTGAATCTTGTTCCACTTCGAACAATCGAAACAGAAACTACAAGCACGAACGGCCTTGCTGAGACTATAGTCTCAGCAAGGCCGTCGTTACGAGCCACAACGAAACACCACCGTGCACTTTCAAGCTTCATGACACCGGCACAAATAGAAGTCGATTCTTGCATCTCGCCAAGGGTTCAATCAGCGACGTTGAACGCCAGTTCACCGTGCTCTTCGACCCGGTCCTGCCGCCGAATGGACTCATCAAACGTCACAAAGGCATTCGCGGGCGCGTTGGTCAAGTTACCCATCGTATAAGGCAAACCCCAGCCGTGGTCGAACCGACAAGCATCGCGGACATGTTCTTTCAAGATTTGTGGCCACTTTCTTTCTAGTTTATTTCGCCAAGGTTGTCGAGTTTAAACAACGCAAAAAATACAGTGCGTTCTTGTTCTTATATCGTTTTGTCGTTAAAACCCGAACTCGAAAAGCGACTGTTAGCGGCTGATAATATACACTTTCTAAATTCACGAGCGTTTCTATGGCAGAGAGAGTCGAATCGTCACGCGCACTGAAGTCAACGGGATAGCGAGGTACCTATGTAGGGATGTGTAAAAACGTAAAAACCTTTTTTTCTTTCTTGAACGAGTTTTTGTGCAAATAAAAAAGTAAGAAAAAAGAATGCCCGAGATAATGCGATCGCGCCCATTCGTTCAGCGACGAAAGAAAAGAGCATGGCTTATGGGGAGTACCGTCGTAATCGTCGTAATAAAACTACCCGAAGAAACTTTCCTGCATCAACAGCAGCGTCTTCACAACCAGCCACCTCGGTGGCTTCGAGGCGAGAGCGCCGGCCTACGGATCCCCATGTGGCGGGTTCGAATCCCGGCCGAGGTGCCCGCAATCTGACGGAGGCTTATTGCGGAGGAGGCGCCGTGTAACCGAGCTTTCGGTTGCACGTCAAAAAATCCCCAGGTGGTCGAAATAAATCCTCAGTCCTCCGCAGGGGCGTGTCAGATGCCCGTCGTTGGTTTGGCACGTAAAACCCCCGACGGTCCTACAACTCCCCATTATCACAGAGTCTTCGTAAGCATGCTATCCTTCTGGAGTCTCCTTCACAGGCAAACAAGACATTTAATTTGTAGCTTCTGTTCACGACGGCTTCACAGAGGATGATCGGTGTCGCGGCGTACATTGACATAATACTTCCTTCCCGTGATGCCATCCGTATCGTGCAGAAACAGGGAAATCAACGGCACAAACGAGGCACCAACGCAAGGTCGTTACCGCGGTTTTCGACATGTTTGTTTTCAAAGATTGTAGCAAAGACTTCAAGTAAACGAGTTGAGATATCTTAGTTAAATTTAATTCACGTCATAATCTTTGATATAATCTTTCGTATCTTAAAAAAGGATAAAATTAATTTTCTTTGTTTCCTTTCATTTTCCGGAAGTTAGCCTTTTCTCCGTTATTCGCTCGTTCTAACGCCCGGAGAAAAGAAAGAGATAAAAAAGAACAGGAGGAAATGCGGGGATGTTTGAGCCCCAACTGCGTGGCCACGTCATCGCGACGTAGGGGTATAGTCAGCTTCTAGCTGACCGCGTGCGTGAACCTGAACGTTGGGGCGGAGCCTCGAGCACGAATCTTTCTAGTTTGAGGCTCCGCCCCAACGTTCTAGTTAGGTCACGTTCCTGTTTGCGACCAGTATAGCACCCCCAGTATTCGAGGGTTTCTCCCGGACGCCCTTTCCCCATTAAACATTCCTAAAATCGATTTGAGTTTTTTTAACAAGGTCACTTTGGTTTCTCCGCCGACTCTCAGACCAGACAGGTGCCTGTAACTTTAAACAAAGATAATTAATTACAATTTCAATTACTTTGACTCTAATTTTTCCATTCTGGGTTGTTACTCGAAATTGTTTGCACTTGCCATATTTTAGGGTGTCGCGAATCAAATTAGCGGACTACGAAACTAACCTTTGTTCTGGATTTCAGATTCGTGGACACGATCCAGACAGTCGACAAATTGGTACGGCACACGACACCAATAAAGAATCGAGAGCCTCGACGTTTTCTCTCCTGATTTCCCTTCACATTGGGAGAGCAAATATCCCAAAGTCTCTGACAGCCAGCAAAGACCGAACAGGCCACGGTGAAAGAAGAGACAGGTGTCGGAACAAGGCCCGAAATGGGGTCGAAATTCCACTCTGACTTCGCGCATCTCCCAGCAAGGGTACCGTCGGGTTGGGGCACCCAAGACCATTCGATTTAGCGCTCCCTGGGCTGCACCATTTTGTTCGACAGCAGCGCCCTCTCCATACAACCGGGAAATTCAGCGGGTTCGGCGGGGTAAAACGAGAGAGAGGGCACGCGCCCGACTCCGCTAGCAGACGACAAACCGGGAGGTTGCCATTTTCCATCTTTGGGCTGTAGCGGCGGGCTGTATGGAACATCGAACTCTCGCTCGTGGCTGCCGTTGTGAAGTGGTTCGCGTTCTTAGAATAGTTGTGGCTATACTTCGTCTCACCTTAGCATGGGCTAACTGCGAAGGCTGTGCAAGAGCGAGCGGCTAGCCTTGACTGCCTTGACTGGAGCACTCGTTGCACGAGCGTTCGTGCAGCCGCCGAGGCTTCATTCCAAGAAACTAGCTCGCGCTTTTAGCATGCGCGGCTAACAATAGTCTATACTAAGGTGAGACGAAGTATACTCCAAAAATCAGCCTATAGCTCTCTGTTGTTCTATTTCGGTAAATGATCAACTACCATACCTTTTCTGCGTTACGTAAATAGCAGTTGAGTCAGCCGGCAGTACTACCCTCAACTACTGCATGTATTGCGGCAGGAGAGCACGTTTTTATTTATTATTTCAGACTTCCACTCATGGTCGCTAAAGGCCTACCCCAGTACGAACTTTGTATAGTACAAAAGATACAGCAACCGGATTTACTTTTCGCCGGAGAGACCGGCCAATCTGACAGTTTTCCCTATTTTTTTTTTATTTGCACGCAGGTAACAGCGCAATTGGACCCTGTTAGTCTTTTTATCTCAGCATAGTATTACACGATAACTGGCATACCAAAATCTGCGCATCTGCGCTTGAAATTTCCAAAATGACGCGATTTTAAACAGAGTTTGTACGCCAGCCGGATGCTAGGTACTGCCCAGTCGGCGGAGCAGACGACGGCGGGTGAGAGGGGGAGGGCATTTTTTCTCTCTATTACCCTCTCTGCTATGACCCTAATGGAACGGTCTTAGAGTGTTTGGCATTTATTTGAACATGCCGACCACGATCAAAGATCTGGCAACCGAATGTTTCCCCCGCCATATTGTGTTATTTGTTCATGACCCGTTTTGGATTTTAGTGAACTAATAATAGAGTGGGGCGAGCTACAGAGCTCCGCTCATGCTCTTAGTTGAAGCCCAGAATGTGAAAGTTGGCGTGGTGGCGCTGCGATCGGAGTGACTTGGTTCGTCTGGATTTTCGTCGTGACGTCGTCGTCGTCGTTCGCCGTCGTCGCGTCGCGTCAAGGACGACGCCGGTGCGCGGTCGTGACATCGCGTCGCGTTGAGGACGACACCGTTACGCGACATCAAGTCGCCGTTGTAACGCAATAGTGACGTCGCTCCGCGTCGAGGACGACGTCGACGTGGTCGTCTACGCCCCTCGCAACGTCAAATGTCGCTATGACGTAATGTTAACGTCGTCCTGACGTTACGTGACGTCTTCGTCGACGTCAACACGACGTCACGACGAAGTCTTGACGTCATGTAACGTCGTCGCCTTTCCCAACATCAACGTCGACGCGCCGTCAAGACAAAGTCTTGAGGTCGTGTATCTTCGTCGTCGACGATGACGTCGACGTCGTGAAGTTGTCGGGACGTCGTCGTGACGTCGAGTTGCGTTATGTCGACAACGATGTCGACGACCTGACGCCAAGCGTCTTTATGACGTTGCGTCGACGACAAGGACGCCGTCGTCTTGACGTCGCGTGACGTAGTCGTCGTCGTCGTCGTCAACGTCAACGTTGACATCGACGTCGTTGTCTACGCGATATAACGTCAGAACGCAGTCTTGATGTCGTGTAACACGTGTTGTCGACAACGACATGGACGTCAAGGCGTCGTCGTGATGTCGGATGGCGTTGTAACGAGATGTCAGGTCGTGGTGACGTTACGTATTGACGTGACGCCTAGGTTGTATAAAAATATAGCCCGGGGTTTTGTTGTTTCTCTGACCTTGACCTGTGTGCCGGTCAAGTGTGGCGTTGAATATGCAACGCTTTTTTCATAAGAAACGGCTGATAAAATACATTCTCTGTAAACATTATTTGGGCGTTTGCTCAAGAGCTTATATTGTAGCACTCGCTTACTCCTTCATTATGCAAATCCAAGCCACTGCGACCGAGATATTTCGAGGCATATTTATTGCACACATGCTAAAACCAATTAAGTACAGCACTGCATCTCCATACGGGGAAAGGTAATACATCGACAAAATCACTTGGTTACCCTCGCCCACAAGCTCCAGTTATAGATCGCCAGCACCTCTCTCATCTGTGCAGGATCTCATCACTTCATTATTACATGCGACGCCGCACAACTTCTTGGGAATAGGCTTTATCACTAATTTTATCAGTTTATCACTATCACTTCTTGGGAATGATCATATATATCTATACAAGTGTAAACATTGACCCACATAATTACGCAGTCAACATGCCAAGTTGGATCAGCTGTTCACTGAAAGTAAAGAAGTTGTTCACTGATAACAGTGATAAGCCACTTTAGGTAGCCTCCAGCAATCATTAGCTCCATTTTTACATATTCAAAGCTTCTCACACAAGCAAGATGGAAAGAAAGGTGGTGAAATAAAGCTTCGAAAATGTTGGCACTCATCAGGCTGAAGAACTGGTTGGGAACCACGAAGTGTCCGAAGTTTCTTCCTCCGTGAGAAAACGTTGAAATGCTCGTTCGATGCCCCGGCATCTGCAATGATAATGTAGTCATGATATTTAGAATTTTAAACTTATTTAAATAGTCAGGACACAAAACAAACGTTAAACTATAGAAAACACACTAATGACAAAAAATGCCGTTGTCACACCCGGGACCAGAAATAAATGAAACTTCGAATTAAAATATAGGGAGCCGATTTCTGTCTTTATTATCCTCCGTCTGTTCGAGGACCGCCAGAGACCATTTTCAAGATTAAACCCTATTGTTTTACTTTACATATGCAGTTCTGCTTAAATCGAAGTGGGGCTAAGTCTGAAAGTTTGCACCAAAAATATCCATCGAGTTCGATGGATATTTAGACCCAGGCTAGCAGTTGTACTGCACCGGTGGCGACGCTATTCACAGCGCCGCCGATGGTGGCGACGTGTCGACGCCGGAGAGCGGAACCACGCTCACACGACCATCGAGTAAACAAAACCACGCGACCACGCGCAACGCGCAGCCACACAGCAACACTGCCGTTACGAAGTTGCAAATTTTGGAGAGGGGAGGAGCGGCGTCAAGGGCCCAAAGGCCGAGGCCCAGGGCGCCGGCGAGGCGAGCGAGTTGACTGCTCATGCAACCTCCGCCCAGTCGGTTTAGAGTTTTGGTTGCAGGCCGAAAGAGAAACAGACGAAACTTAATTTATAAAACAAATTACATGTTATGTTCATGGCGCGGTGAAGACGTTTTGTTGAAATTATTGTTAGCAAACGAAGTTCCATACTTGTAATTTTATATTAATGAGAGCCCCCACCACCGAAGCGCTGCTGCCGGTGGCGACGCTATTCACAGCGCCGCCGATAGTGGCGACGCTAATGTCAACGCCGCAAAACTCGGACTGTGACCTTGCTGTGACCGGGGGTTGCTAGAGTCTCTGCTTTGGAGCCAGTGACTTCTTGTCTAGTACTGGCCAAGGAGGTTATACTAAACTTTCTGGAGTGGCGGAGGGGCTCCGCGGCTGACGCCACGCGCCGCCATATTGCTCAGGGCAGAAAGCGGTCGGCCGCATTGTAACGCGTGCGGGCGCGTGCGGCCTCTGCGTTGTTTTTGTTGAGTGCGGTGCCTCTAATCGAATGAGGCCGCTGTGGGAGACGACTGCGACCTCTTCTGAAGACGATGGTGGGCTCTTGCGCAGCATTTGGCTGCGCGAATCGCGTGAAGCAAACACCGGGGATAACTTTTCACGTGTAAGTAGCGTGCTTCGCTCGCTCGCTTTCCCACACATATTTTTGCGATTACGGACGCATTCGCGCGTACAAGCATTTCCCATTTACGTCCGGGTGCCATGGAGACACTGTGAAACATTTTTGTGCTTTTCAGGTTTCCCAAGGACGTCGAATTGCGCAGTGCATGGGAGCGCGCTGTGAGGCGAGAAGGTTGGACTCCGAAGAAGAATGACGTCTTGTGTTCAACGCACTTTGAAGCAGACTGCTTCGATAGGACAGGGCAAACAACGAGACTACGAGCTGGTAGCATCCCTACCAAGTTTGCAGCGTTTCCAGCGCACCTACAAAAGCCAGTGAGTACGCTTCGTACAAGTGAGCGCTTCGTTTCCCAAATGTAGTTAATGTAGCGTTAGCTCCGCATCTCTGGGATTTTCAGTTTCTTATATTTAGTTGCGCATTCGCTCTGAATGCCGAAATTTCTGACTCTGTCGCGATATGCCTCTCTTTACGTAGGAGAAGAGAAAACGAGCTCCTCCTAAAAGTCGGGAGATGCCTTCGCCTGAGGAGCCTGTTTTGGATGGAGCTGCCGAAGTCTCCCCCCTGCAAACTTCACCCACGAAGGAGTGGTACAAGCAGAAAGTGCATGAATCGGCGAACGAGGTACAGCAGCTGAAAAAGAAGGTCAAGACATTGCAGCAGAAGAAACGGAGACTTTCAAAACGCATTGATGCTTCTCAGGATTTGATTGAGCAGCTAAAGGAGCAGAACCTTTTATCGGAAAAAGGGTTGGAGGTTTTCCAAGCGTCATTTTCTCCGGATATCCAGCAGCTTCTCAAAAGAACTCATGAAAAGACGAACAAATACCCCCAGAATTAAGAGCATTTGCACTGACGCTTCACTATTATTCGCCAAGGGCTTATGATTATGTGCGAGCGAAGTTTAACAATGCTTTGCCAAACCAGCGAACTCTTCGCGAATGGTACAAGGCGGTGAATGGTGATCCTGGCTTCACCTCAGAATCATTCGAGTTTATCAAGAACATAGTGCAAGGAAGAGACGAGCCACTGGTCGCTGCCATAATGGTTGACGACATGTCTATTAAAAAACATGTCCAACTTGTGGGCAACAAAGTTTTCGGATATGTCGACTTGGGCATGGAAATGCCAGATGACAGCCTCCCAGAAGCAAGGAATGCCTGTGTTTTCATGCTGGTGGCACTCAATATGAGGCTGAAGGTGCCCCTTGGGTATTTTTTGATTGATTCTCTCTCTGGTTCCGAAAGAGCGCAGCTAACGAAAGAGTGTATCTCGCGCGTGACTTCAGCAGGTGTCATAGCAGCATCACTGACTTTTGATGGAGCGGCCTCAAACTTTTCAATGGCCAGTTTTCTTGGTGCTGATCTCCGCCTCCGTTCTCCGGGATTTAACACCTCATTCCAGTGCTCAGAAGATTGCCAAAACAAAGTATTTGTGATTCTAGATGCTTGCCACATGATCAAGCTTGTGCGTAACTGCTTGGGATCAGTAAACCACCTCACTGATATTCAAGGGCGCAAAGTGAAGTGGTCATACATTGAAGCTCTTGAGGCCTTGCAACAAAAGAGGGGTTGCACCTTGGCAACAAGCTGACGAAAGTCCATATGGAATGGGCAAAGCAAAAAATGAAGGTTCGACTGGCTGTGCAGACCCTTAGCTCATCTGTTGCTGATGCACTGGACTTCTGCGAGTATAAACTGAAGCTTCCCCAGTTTCAAGGTGCCCACGCAACAGCGGAGTTCATTCGAATCTTTGATCGCCTCTTCGATATTCTGAACTCGAGGAACCCTCTTGCGCGATCATTCAAAGCCCCACTGCGGCAACAGAATGCAGCTTCTTGGAAATCGTTCTTCCACGAAGCCGAGGAGTATATTAGGGGGCTGAAGGATGCAAGTGGGCGACCAGTGATAGACGGACTGAAAAAAACTGGGTTTGTTGGCCTCATCATTTGCATACGAAGTGTCACTGCCCTTTTCGATGCACTTGTGGCCACGAAAATTTTGAAGTATCTGTTGACGCACAAGATGTCGCAAGACCATTTGGAAACGTTTTTTGGTTGTGTGAGGGGAAAGGGGGATACAACGACAACCCCACAGCCTGCCAGTTCAGAGCCGCCTATAAGCGCCTCCTCTTCCACACAGAGGTAACATCGTCTGACGCTGGGAACTGCTGCCGAGATGTGGTGTCTATCCTGAACATGTCCAGTGCTGTCAGCCTTGCCGAGTCACCAACAGCAGTTACGTCACACAGGAGGTCATCGCTGCTGGAGCCCTTGGATGATGAGCATGACTACACTCATCGTGTTGATCTCCCTCAGAGCCTTTCAGCAGTGACGAGTGCTGTTGTGCCGTATATAGCGGGATTTGTGGCTCGCAAGGTGCGGTCTGTCACCAACTGTGAGGAGTGCTGTGCTGCGCTGGAATCAAGTGAACTCCCAGACCTTGTCAGAGCAAAGAACAGAGGTGGACTTGTCGCACCATCGAAGGACGTCTTAGAGATCTGCAGTATTGCAGAAAAGGGACTGCGAGTACTACAGCATGAATGCAAGAACCTGAAATCCTTGAATACTAGCTCAGAAAGCCTTTTGGTAGATGTGATGACTGCAGTGTTTGAAAAAGCATTGTTCGCTCAGCTGGAACCTCACCTGTTGGACTGTGACCCCCTTGATAACCATATATATAGCTTATCAAAGAAAATTGCTAGCCTGTACATCAGAACAAGACTTCATCACATTTCTAGGGAAATGAACCAGGAGAACTGCAAAAAAAACGTGCGCACACTGCTAACAAGAGAGATTATTTTCAAAAATCTCTGAAGTGCAAGAAATTGATTGATGTGCTTTTCCATTTGATGTAGCTCACTGTTAGTGTTTGACGCATTTGTTCTTTTAGTTAGAATTTTTATTTTTTGCTGGAAGATTCAACGTTTAGTTTAGTCTAATGCATCTGGTGCTGAATGTGACTGACTGTAGGGTTTAACACGCCGACGCAATGCAGGCAATGAGGCGCGCCGTAGTGGAGGGCTCCGGATTAATTTTCACCACCTGGGGATCATTAACGTGCGCCGAAATCTCGTGCACACAGGCGTTTTCGTTTTTCGCCTCCATCAGAAAAGTGGCCGCCGCGGCCGGGAATCGTGGTGCTGAATGTGGACAAGTGAATAAATATGGTTGTACCATGAACCTTCAGTTTCCTTTATTGTTTTATTGGTTTCATATTGTTGTTTTCGTCACCAGGTAGCATTCTACAACTTCTCACTCCCTTTCTTAAATTTTGTTTTCATTGCATCTTCTCGAGCGGTACTTCTGCCGTGAGACTGCAGTGTAAACATATAATACGAACTGATATCCTATCGCATCATCTTTAACTCTAAGTGTAAGTGTCAAGAAAAAAATAAATCGGATGTATATTAGTCGCTCCAAAGTTCCCTCGCGTCCTAAGAAAAATAAAGCGACCCTTTCATTGCTATAACAGAAGGCACGGCTGCAAGCGCACGGTGCACAACGGCGGCACAAGGCAGTCGCCGTCTCCTTCTGCCCTGAGCAATATGGCCGCCAACGGGTTTCCGTGGCTTCACTCCGATACATGGGCGTGTATGCGGGACCGCCACTCCAGAAGTTCTAGTATAACCTCCTTGGTACTGGCTTGGCTTGGCTGGCTTGGCTTGGCTGCCGGCTTTGCTTTTTCGTCGTCCGAATCGCTATCATCCGAACTATACTTCGCTTCAGCTTGGGTCCAGACGCAGCCGATGCTACAAGCGCGAGCATGCTGCCCTGAACAGTGCTTTAACTGCACGAGCGCGCGTGCTTGGCAGGGACGCTGAAAGCACGGAGCTCGCGCTTGTAGGCATCGGCTGCGTCTGGACCCAAGCTGAAACGAAGTATAGGGGGATCGGTGGCCGAGTGGTCGAGCGCACACCAGCTCGAAGCACGTGGAGCGAAAGCTCGCGCTGCAGAACCCAGAGATCCTGGGCTCAATCCCCAACCCTGCCCGTTTTGATCTGGATAAGCATCGTACCGGCGTGCGGTCGTGTATCACTACTGCGTGGTGCACGTTAAAGACCCCAGGCTATCAGTTGCACTGCCTGCACTGGTTAAATTGCTTATCTACAGTGGGTAACAATGTCGCCATGTTCTGGCAGACTAACTTCCTGCTGTATAAACAACTAACGACCGATTTGACCTTTCTTTGATCATCCGAACTGGAGCTATCTTTTTTCTCAGCTGCTGGCTTCTTGGCTGGTGGCTTTGCTGGTGTTGGCTTAGCAGGTGCTTGCTTGCCTTTAGCTGGAGGCTTGGCTTGCTCATCAGAATCGCCATGCGACCCGCTTGGGTGGCCGGCTTTCCACAGGCTTTTGCAGCAGGCCTGAGTGACAGCAAATTTCGACCAATTCCATGGTCAAACACTTCTGGAGCGTAATTTGGAGTCACCCTGAACAAGCGCCTGATATACCCCAAGGACCTGTCATATCACTTTTAAGCTTTCTCGTCAATGTCAGCATTTTGATACTGTGCATGCGATCCACCTTTCAACCTGGTTGAGCTGCAGAAATCTCTTAGAGTATTATCATTCTCGTGATTCTAGTTTTAGCAGGAATAGACCGATCTCACCAGCCAGTTTGACAACGCCAACGCTGCCGCAATCCATCGGGGGAACCAGTCTTCCTGCGCGTGCGACAACCTCGCTGGAGCTCTGCGCGTGCAGGGCATGAACACTATCGGGCACTGCCGATTGCCTCCTGTGAACTAATGTTATGGCTGCCTGCGCATGCGTCGAGACGCTTGGTGAGATCGGTCTATTGCTCGAAAGCCGAGAATTCACAACAATAACCAGGCTCGGAGTCAGCGGGGCTGTTTATAGCATTTTTAGCGTTTCCAACTTAATATCAGCGTCTTATAGCATCCTCGATCATCCGCACCGGTGCGCACCGGGGCACTGAGGTGCGCCCCTTCATCTTCGATCAAGTGCACCGGTGCGCACCGGACGTCCTCGATCAACGAAGCGCACCCTCCCGGTGCGGCTTTTCGTTGCCCCAACGCGCACCAAGAAAATCGACGGTGCGCCGGGGTGCAGTCCCATCAGGCATTGCGGCCAGGAGCGGGAATCGAGAAGATGGCGGGAGTAGCAGACGCGCAGACTATCGAGATGGCGATCTTGCAAAAACGAACACGCCTCGCAGCTGCACTAGATGATTTCCTCAGCTCTTCTGACGGCGAGACGACGAGCTTCTTACCACCGCCGCGATTACCGGCGGTTGCTGCGGTGGCAAGGAGCGCCTGAAAGGTACGAACTTCGTGGAAAGCGTCGCGAAGTGTTTCGATGACAGCGAGGTACGGCTATTATCTGGTGATTCTTTTTCTTGAACCAACAATGATGGCCAACATATACATGTGGAAGTGTCACCCGCTTCGTGACCCCATCGGCACTCACGTCTACGATGTTTATTTGTGTGGGACCATCAAATCCACGAGTAAAAAAAATAGGAGAAATTGACAGCAGACGGGCACCCTACGCAAGAAAAAACGAACAAAACGCGAAGTGACGCAAGGTGGAGCTCGCCGCGGTGCACCGGCGCGGCGCAGTTTGTCCTCGATGTTGCACCGACTTCGCGCTGCACGACCGAGGAGCGCTGTGCACCGTGCTGGTTTCAGGGCGATTCCGGTGCGAGTTGATCGAAGATGCTATTAGAAGCTGTAGGAGAATTAATATTGTAAGAGATTTCTGCAACTCATCCAGGTTGAAGGGTGGACAACATGCGCAGTATCAAAAACGCTGACATTGAGGAGAAAGTTTAAAAGCGGTATGACAGGTCCTTAAGGTGTATCAGGCGCTTGTTCAGGGTGACTCCAAATTACGCTCGAATACTGTGTAACCATGGATGGGGTCGAAATTACCGATCACGTTTGGTGTCGATTCAGAGCGTCCCTGGGTTTCCGTGTTTATCCCGGTTCCCGGGGCAGTTTCGTCGGCTGCGCCATGGCATCTTGCGCCCTCCCGTCGAAGGCGCAGTGTTTTTTATTTAGCGTTCCCGCCGACACGGCTGTCGACGAGATCATGGACGCGTTTCAAGTAGCCGCCGGCACCGGCGGCTTGCACTTCGCTCGTAGCACCCTCTTGCACTCTGCATGTGGAAAAATTATTAGTCTAATCTGAGGTTTTTAGCGTGCTAATCTGGGGTTTTTAACGCGCATCACGCAGTAGTGATTACACGAACGCGTGCCGGTACGAAACTCATCCAGATTGAAACGGGCGGGGCTGGTGGGGATCGAACCCAAGAAGTTCCCAGCGGAAGCTGAGACGCAGAAGCCCACTCGGCCACCGATTCCCTTATATAAAATGACATTGCATTCAACACTATGGCTGGATGTGGTCAAACTTTCGGGCGACATGAGCTCTGCAAAAGTCGCCCTACCGCCCGCAGAGTGCGCGCATGAGTTTACGCGGTGACTGACCTTTCTTGTGTGCGCGCATTAGTTTCAAGGCAATCTGCCATGCACACCGTTCGCTACTGCCAGCAGCAGTGGCGTCCGCCGCGCCGGCACTCCTTAGAAAATAAGAAGGGGGGACTTAGGAGGTAATTAATACAAGGAAACAAAGATATAACAAAGCTTGGAACAGTATGACTTTCTGAAAAGTGAATGCACGCAAACAAGCTGGTTAGATGACATCATAATCTAACACCCTGAGATTAGAAAGTTGGTCGCTTCTTCTAGTCTTGTCGGAGATTGTCTTTGCGGGTGATCGTTGTCGGAAGCGTGTCTAGTGTTGTAGGGATTTTTCGTCTGTCGAGCCACGTCTGCTCAAATCTTTGCGACGGCATGTTCTGTTTTCTTGATCTTTTTGTTTCTTGGTGTGGTCGAACAAACTCAGCTGTTCTTAAGATTTTGTGTTGTGTTGTCCGT
Source organism: Ixodes ricinus (assembly GCA_037355805.1). Classification (NCBI taxonomy): domain Eukaryota; kingdom Metazoa; phylum Arthropoda; class Arachnida; order Ixodida; family Ixodidae; genus Ixodes; species Ixodes ricinus. Next base: position 26,776 of record JAZHYW010015349.1, read on the forward strand.
TTTTTCATTCTTCCTAGTCCCACCGGTTTCAAGTTATGACAACTTTCTACGCTCTGCACTAGAGCAGCACCATTGTACACACATCGTCGGTTCTAGAAAATATCTCTTCGGAGCCGACGTCGTGCGGCAAAACCCGTATAACGAATGCAAGCTAGCTTAATTTCAGCGAAGGTTTGTTGTCGCTTTTCTCAATTGGAGGTTATATGCTACCCAATATTTTGCCATCATAGGTTAGTTCAAATTACTGCAAGAAGTTAAGGAGAGTTTAAAAGAAACAAAATGTGGAGTTGTTTTAAATATTGACGTGCAATGTTGCTTTCTTTTAGAGAAATGACACGTTTCTAAATTAATAACAAATCTACAATGATGGCTGAAAAAATATTACACACACACACACACATATATATATATATATATGTGTATTATTATTATTATATATTATTATTATTATATATTATTATTATTATTATTATTATTATTATTATTATTATTATTATATATATATATACGTAAGCTGCATTTCAATACTCACATTTATATATATTTTGCGTCGTTTTGCATAAAGTTGTTTGTTGGTAAATAAATTGTGAATGTCTCTAAAACGTGTTTTTTTTTACGTATTTTTTGCATAAAAATATATAATTGGTATGTTTAATATTTGGTGTGCAAGTTGTAAGTTGTCAATAAATGAAAAACATTTGAACTACATGCTTGCTTTGGTGTGAGATTGGCTGCTGTTCAAATTTCTATAATGAAATCTCGGCAATTTCCACGCCTTGAGCTTCTCGATTCCATATCTCTGTGAAAACATTAGCTACGGCGTTCACATATAGCTGGATTTTCCTCCCAAGGATATGGCTTTCACATATATTTCTTACGGAAATATCAGAAATATGACCCGGACAGTCTTTGTACCATCTGACGTGGAAACATCCTGAAGTGTGGTAATTTAAACGTTTCTATGCGAGGCATTTAGAACTATGTTGCCTTTTTGTTGTTGTTGTTGTTTAGTAATATAAAAGAACTAAAGAAATGACACATTTAAGGGCCTCAATTTCTTGCGATAGCCTGACAATTGTTTTGCTAACCAGATGGAGCTTGCAGCGAAGTTCAATGATAATTTTCTTGACGCTGCTCAAGGCAGCTGGCAGTCGATGCAGTGGACGGGATCTCTACAAATGGTTAGTTCAGACAAATTGATCTGACGGTGAGCCACGAACATGACTCGATATGAAATTAATGGCTGTCTACATCGGAAGCACCAAAGATGTTTGTACCATCATCTATACTACCTCTGCAGCAACGGGCATCTTTCTCGCTCGTGTCTCCTGCACAATGATTACCTTTTAGTGTTTTGTGCATAAGGGAGAAAACAGCAAGGTCATCAGCACAAAACTCACATAACAACCGCCTAAAAACACTTTCAGAAAGTGAGCTTACGACTGTTTGCGTGAAAACTCACTGGGGCGTCCATGCTTTGTATGAAGCGTGGCAACCAATTCAAGGAGTAGCTGTGCATGCGACATACGAAGTACGGATGTCCCATTCAGTGACTCATAACCTAACCTAAAAAACCTTAAGCAAGGGCTCCGTTGTGAAATGGTATTCTCATAGCAGCGTTTGCTTACGTTTTATTACGTTACAATAGGAGTCACCCCAGGCACGTAGCCAGGGGGGGGGGGGGGGTCCGGGCCCCCGAAATCTTTAAATTTTGCTGGGACCTCCTCCCTCCCCTCCCCTCATACCGCATTTTCTTATAAGCGCCCCCCCCCCCCCCCCCGAAACAAAATCATGGCTACGTGCCTGAGTCACCCGGGCATCTGTGCTTCCTATTTCGTGTGCAAAACTATTCTTTACACAACCGCTCGCTCAAGCAACAACACACAGTGCTGACCTGTTTCTTACCATCGGCTTGTTTATTTTCATACCGTGAATCGTCGAAGTCATCCTAGAAGCGATATTGAAAGTACATCACTCTGAAGCTATTTGATTAGAAAGCAATACAGTAGAAATTGCATTCAGAAGTAAACGCACTCCCAAGCAGTGTTCTTGCCAAACCAAGCTCAGTCGGCTGCGAGACGACGAGTGATACGCGGGGAAGACCAGCGAAATGCCCTCACCTCAAAAAGCCTGCTTCCTGAAGTGGGCTCGAAATTATTTCCATTTATAACGGCAAGCCAAGCACTCCTGTGCTTCACTTTAGCGTTCTTGCCAGACGAGAAGCGGGGAGTCTTTTGCCGCTCTCTGACCTGGGGGGCTATGTTGCACGTTTTGGACTCCCAAGAGACTAGGGAGAAGGAAGTGAAGTAGGTGTGAATGAACGTATCTTAGCATGAACGGTATCTTCTGCAGATACCGTCATCAGCGACTCCTCCAATTAACATCCAAACAGCATTGTTGACGTCACTTCCTTCTCTCTAGTCTCCTGGGAGTCCAAAACGTGCAACATAGCCCCCCTGCTTCGGCACCCGAAGGCACAGGAAGCAGGCATGTAGGAGCCGCGAAATACGGAACGTTAGGCTGCGATTCCCGAAAAATGCGTGCGTCACGGCGCTAAGTGACTGAGAAGCAGCCCGAAGCGTTGCAGCAGAACCTGGCTGGCCACAATATTGTCGCTCATGGCGGCGATTTGAAACAATAATGATGATAGTGACTGCACACGTCTCAAGCGACTGTTGCCGTTCAATGATGCCGCAAAAAAATCAAAACCTACTCGGCTAGAGTAATACTGTTTTCCTCAAAGCATTAAAGGATGGGAATGCTGTTCTCTAACCAATTAAACTGTTTACCTGTCATTAAAAAAAAAATGGCGACTGTTCTTTTTTGTTTTTTGTTTGCGTTATTTTGGCTTGAAAGGGGAATCGGGTGCGACCCGCTGTCGTTGATGAGCGCGCCCGAGCACGTGAACATTCCTCTCTTTTTCGGCTTCTGGTTGGTCTAGCGCACAGGTCTCCAAACTTTTCGGCTAAGGGCCAGATTGGGGATCTGTCGGAGTCTCAAGGGCCGAAGAATAAATATGTCAATATAAATTAGGAATGCTAAATAAATAAACTTAAATAAGTTTTTAAATGCACACATTTAAACTACGTTGCGAAAACTGAAACTGGAAAAGTGGATGAATACATATACTATTCTTAACTTCAATATGTCGCTAATTAAGACATGAAAAATAATTGTGACCTAGAAATCTCACCAGGCTTAAGACGCATACGAATTTCGGTATATTCACAGAGGGCAGAAGACTAACGAGAATGGTAGTTTTGATAATGACAATTTGCAATAGTTATGATACGGGAGTCGAAGCATAATATACATAAGAAAGCAAAGAAATTTCAAGATGGTTACACCGACATGAAACGAGGAACTACGAAAACGCAGTCCGAGTTATGATATTAAGCAATGCAACACGTCACGCTTGCATTGCTTAATGGCAAAACTCAGACTGCGTTTTTCGGTCTAAAGATATGTTTAGGCATCGTCATTCGCAGAGCTGCCCCTTTAAGTTGCGGTGATTGGCTCTCCGAGTGTTGTGCGGGAAAGTAGACGCACGGACTTCTTTTAGAGTGTGGCCTTTACGGTAGCCGAAGGGGTTTTTCGGCGTGAAGCCCGCACGCCAAGCACTAACAAGCCGCCCTGGACGAGTCTGCTGTGCAGCAAACCAAAGCTGAAAGAGCCCCGTTTGGCTTGGACCCGGATCGTGCGCAAGTGGCGAAGCATAGCCGTTAGTGTTTGCTCTCAGACCGGTCTTTGAGGTTTTGGGCTGCAAGGACGGCGCTCTTAATTTGATGGCGTATCGGGACATCTTTAATGTGCCTCGGCGAGGCGCCTTCGTAAAATCCCAGACAGCTAGAAACAGCTGAATCGGAAAGAAAAACAAAAACACTCCTTCGTATCTCCACGGTCCTCATCAAAACACACTCGAGCACCGAGCAAATTGAGTGCGAAGCGTGTTTACGGCCTCGTAAAACAGCCGACCCACCCATCGCTGGCGCACATGTTTGCCCACTCCCAGTTTATGACGACAGAGTGTGGGATCTGCCCGAGCCTGGTTGTGTCGGGCGGCCAATTTCTGTGAAACGTGAGCGCTGTCGAACCATCGCGAGAACCATGAGTGCGTAACGGCTTTGGGGTGCCATGAGCTTGTTGGGAGAAATGAGTAGCCGGGAGTTAGTGCTGGGAACGGCGGTGCTCGGCAGCCTACCTTTTAGTGCAGCCTCGCGAGCTGCACGCGGAGTGTTCGGTCTTTCGTGTTTTTGCTTTTCCCCTGTTCTGCGGGGTGTGGACGCGAAGACAAGGCGTCCCGCTTTGTCTACTTTCCCTGAAATTAATTGCTGAAAAAAGAGAGAAGAAAGTTGCAATCACCGAAGCTAGAGTGAACTGTACCCAAGCAGAGGCGGTGAGAAAGTTGGCGTCAAATGCACAGCAGTCGAGATTGTTGTAGTCGGTCGAGTGTGCGAGTTCGATTCTCGTACCGTTTTGTCAATGAGATTTTTGTTTTTAACAGAAACGATCAGTTGGTAATTTCCATCGAACACATATATGTGTTAAGAAGGATAAGACGTCAACTTCACGAAGCACGAATTTATTCTTTATTTTCTCTCAGACTGCGTCCCTGTTCGTTGCGCTCTTTCTTAGTAGGACTAAGTAGTGTATTTCTTTTCTGGTTCCTAAAACAGTATTTTTCGCAAATTATACGTGTAATTCATTCCTCCACTTAATTCATAAAAGATCCAACAGTATAAATAAACAAAATTAATGAAAAAACATAAAACCTAAAGTCGCACCACCGAGAGAACGAGAAAGCTAGATAAATTAATGTTCACTGCGAAAAGAATGCGGCCTCCACATACATAAAAAAAAATTTCGTGCGCATTCACAGAGTTTCTTAACTTGTCGCGTTACTGTGGCCATATGATGCACTTTGTACGGTATACATCTCGCTGTAGAAGTACCGCATTCACTCGAATCGAATGTAAAAAAAAAAAAAGAAAAGACGTTTTGGAGCAGAATGTTTAAGTATACTTTCCCGCACAGCACGTACGAGAGCGAGCACTGTCAAAATTTGGCCATGAGTCTACTCTTCCGCAAGGCACGCAGAGATTTAGTTTGGGGCCACCGCAGGAAACCTATTAAATAAATACACGCAAAAAAAAGTTTGAACATTAAGTTCAATGTACGGAAGGGGCTTATATGCTCAGTAATCCTGGGTATGGTTCCTGGAGCGCGTCTCCAACTGGTGTATCCTATGGTGCCCATACATAAAAGGTACTCCCGAAATGGCAACAAATGACGTCAAAGACGCCGGAGTGTCATGCTGTCGGATGTCGCGATCCTGGCGGTTGGTCCTAGAGATGTTGGTGAAAAGCACGAGCAAACGCGAGCGTCGCAGTCTTCACGGCGTCCCCACTTCTGGCTGCCCCATCTTCTGTGGTCTGTCACACTGGAGAGCGACCTTCAGCAAAGAAGGCGTCTGCCACATCCAGCACCGCTGCTGGGACACCGCCAGGATCGCCACAGGCGGCAGCAGGACATTCGATGACGTCAAGCGGAAATCGAGAGACCACTTTTTGTTTGGACACGGTAAACACACCCCTAGCCTCCTGCCCTCCTCTATACTCACAAGGCCTGGCAATTCGACGACGGAGGCATAGAGTGCCCGCTCGCAGATCTGGAGCGCGAGGATCTGGTAGCACAGAGAAAAGAGCCTTTTCTCGGGCAAGGGCGAATCCAGAACTCCGTTTTTTTTTTTTGTTTTTTTTTTGGGGGGGGGGGTCGACTTTGTTTGGGGGGGGAGGTGGCCGCCTGCGTCGCCCCCCCCCCCTTTGATCCGCCCCTGTTCTCGGGGAACCTGGACGTCAGCGCACAGCTTTTGAAGCGGCGAGGACCCGAAACACACTTGTTCGCTCACGAGAAGTGCGTTTCGACGTCTCGCCGCAGCGGGGCGCCAGTCACGTAGCTCTCCTCTCATTCGTTGTCTGTCGCTCCACCTCTTCCATTTCTGCGGCCGCTTCTTGTGGCGATCTGCCAGGCTTTGTCGGTATATAAGAGGCTATGACACACCAGTAGGAGGCGCGTTACAAAATTGAGCAACATGTCCTGGAGAAATGGCGTATTTTCCGACTGTAGTCCGCGGATTACGCAAGTTAACGCGAGAGCAATAAATCGGCGGTGCAGCGATATTCGCTTGGAATGTTTTTTTCACTTTACACAAGTTCACTGACACTAGTGGGACCCACATCTACTCGCACGCAACGCCACTGACCAAGAAACTGCTGTGTTGCGGTGTAATTTCAAAAACAAAAAAACAAGCACTTTTTTTTTGCTTTTTTTAATTTTTTATTTGCAAAACTTGATGACGTAGCTGGGGATCACAGCACCCCCAGTGACGATATTTGAATGCGACTCATAGATTGGACTCGAGCATTGCGCGAGCCCTCAATATGGGCTCGTGATATTTAACAGCTCGACAAACATTTGGGTAGTGGCCCGTGTCCGATCGCGGCAATGACCGACAAGAGCCGAACCCTAAAGGCTGAACTCCATGGGACGAATATGCTGCGAATAACCGACGAATTTTGCCCGGCGGCTTTTGCTCTGCGCGTGGAATCAACACAGTGGCTGCTACGTCGCGCGCAAATCGAGCGTGCCGTCGGGCGGCGTTCGCCAGTTATTCGTCCCATAATTCGTTCCGTGCAACAATTTTTGTACTTTGCGCAAATACCACTTAGAACGGATCCCTGACGTTAATGACCTACGAAACACGCGTTCATTTTTCACCCCACGCAATAGAAGTCCCAGAAAAAAATTAAAGAAAAACGAGCAGCGTTCACCCCTTCAACTCGCAGCCAGAAAAAGCGGCCACGTGACCTGGAATCGATTATATGCCGCCAATGTTGGTCATAGCCACGCGCTGGTGTTGGCAAAGCACAGGACACGCGCTGAGTTCCAGACATTGTTATGGCTCGGCTATTGTCGTCGTTGCAGCGATGGGACACGGGCCACTACTCGAATGCTTCTCGAGCTACTAATTATCATGAGCCCAAATCGAGTGCCCGCGCAATGCTCGGGTCCAATCTATGAACCGCATTCAAATATCGTCATTGGAGTGTAGTGCGATCCCCACGTTACGTCATCAAATTTTGCAAAGGAGAGATTGAATGAAAATGATCGCTTTTGTCCTTGAAATTACACCGCAACAAAGGAGTTTCTTGGCCAGTGGCGTTGCGTGCGAGTATCCTTGAGTCCCACCAGTGCCAGTAAGCTCGTGTAAAGTCAAAAACATTCCAATTGAATATCGTTGCACAGCTCCTATAACAATGTTCGGAACTCGGCGTGTGTCCTGTGCTTTGCCTACCTCAGCGCGTGGCTATGATCAACATTGGCGGCATATAATCGGCTTCAGACCACGTGGCCGCTTGTTCTGGCTAAGAGTTGAGGGGGAGAACGCTGCTAATATTTCTTTAATTTTTTTCTGCGACGTTTACTGCGTGGGGAGAAAAACGAACGCGTGTTTCATTGGTCATAAACGTCAGGAATTCGTTCTAAGCGGTATTCGCGCAAAGTACAAAAAAATTGCTGCACCGCCCCTTTAAGGAGTTCGTGTCGCAGGAAAGCCGTCGGCGTCGGTGTCGGTGGACGGGAAAATCCTGATTGAACGATAGGGTCACGACATCCCAGTACATGACCTAGCACGGGAATTTCAAACAACACACAACGTTCACGTGAAACGTGACGTCACGCGTGGAATTAAAGTGATTAAAACATGACATGCAATGCGAATAAAAGGTCGCCCCATGTCTCACATGATTTCACTTATTAAAGTGATGCATTTGCCTTAACGCAAAGTTTGAAGAATTGTAGGCGGAGGCGGCGGTTGAACTCACGACCTTTCGGTTGCAAGCCAGACAGGCTACTGACTAGGTCACGCAGACAGGCTTGCGCGGTTTGGGAAAGAGCGGAGGTTCACATGTTTAGCTATCGCCTTCCACTCTTAAGTTGAAGCTTAAGCGTCCTCTTGTAATTTTTTAAAAGTTGAAATGTTATGCGGTGTGGACTGTGTACGGGTGCGGACTTCAAAGGGTTTGTCCTTTCTAGATCGTTTACTATGGCGAGATGTGACAGATTTTGTGGAAGTATAATTATCATGATCTAATCCTAAAGGTGCATGATTACCTAATACTAATGGTGATCTGAAAAGCTGAAAAACTTTGTATTGATCTATGGTCGTAATTTTATTTTACTCAAGACTTGGAATTCGCGTGAATTGTGATCACCAGATTGTCGGCACAACCAATCAACGAAGCAATCAACGAAGCAACACTTTCGTAGTATCGAAGGCGGCAATCTAGAAGCCAGGTGACGCGATCTCATCTCTCTGTGCTCGTGATCTATATTCACAATACCTCGTATGTCGTAACTTCGCACCTGTAGAAAAACCATCTGCGTGGTCGCTCGCACCTGGTAGAAGCACGGGCGTCACGAATCCCTGATAATAGATGCGGGATCTTTAATTCAACACGTATAAACACACTCGCGCCTGCGCCCACATGCACCGGAGTAATGCCTTGTAATTGTGATGTCAAAAGTGCTCACACGATCAGTCAAGCGTAGCCCGCGCGGGGAATTTGTCCCAGCCTCTCTTTAGGACCGCCCAGGACGTGGAATGAAGAGAACAACGCGCTGGCGACGAACGTGCCGTGCGCGACACAGTTACACACAATACTTTTTACATCCTTATGGGTGCGGCTATGAAAAGTTTGTTCCAGAGACTACGCCCATGAAAACACACTTCCTGCAGCCCTATTAAGTAATACATACCTTGTATTCGCAAAATAAAATGCTGTGTCTTGGAACAACCTTTATTTTTGAAGGGTGTGATAACGGCGTGGAATAGTGCGCTGCTGCAGGAAATAGTGTAAGCAATTTTTCGCCTCTTGCTAACAGCTTTAAGGGAGGTTGTTTTTGCGACCGTTTTGAAAGGAGGCAAGCAGAAAGGAGGAAACTTTTCCTCAATTCCTTCTTTACATTCGAGAACGAGGGAGACCCTCCTTCTTTCTGCGGGGAGTAGCTCAGAGACTCGCCCCTCTGGGTAGAGGAGGAGAGAAAAGTGCGAGAGCGAATGGAGAGACGGAAAATGGAAACCTATTTTCTTCCCGGCAGAAGACGATTTTGTAGGTCGGCCTTTAGGGTCGTCTCGACAACGTATCTGAAAATGCAACTACTTTGTTTGGGGAAATAGTGTTGCCTAGCATTAAGATTCAACTCGTGCTCCGAGAAAACATTGATGCACATATGGAGCACGCACGAGTGTTGGTCTCCACTGCAGTTCTTGTGCCTCTAGCTAACGGAGCACGTACTTAAGGTTCCTATTATTTTCAAATCTGGGCACCATCACGTCTTTACAGATTCACAGGCAGCACTCAGAGCCTGTGCCAATGTAAGACAGACGTCCATTGTCATCAGCCAGCTCCGCCTGTGCGTTCAGTAACTTCAAACGCTGGGACAGTATTTCACAATACACAAGGTTCCCGGGCACAATGGGGCACCTAGCAACGAGAAGGCTCATCGCCTTGCATGAGTGCATTTATCCAATATGCAATTTCGAGCGACCAACAATTCGACTCCCAATCCGAAGACATCGAGACTCACCTCCCTATTCCAGATTTCGCAGAAGGTATCACCCGAGCTAAACGATACCGCCAGGCTTACTTCTTAGCCACGGCAAACCCACTCCACATTCCCCCTTCCCCTTTTGGACCGTTCACCCGACGACAAAGCGTTACCCTGCGGCAAATCCAAACCGGCACCTTGCTGATCCCCTACTTGTTGCAACGCTTTCACCACAACAGCAGCAGTGGTAACGGAAGCAACAGCAGCTTCCGAGGAACAGTGGCTTCTACCTCCGGCACGTGCGGGTTGTGCCACGTTAGGGGGACCTGGAGCACTTGCTTGAGAATGTCCGCAGTACTCGAACCCCGGACTCGAGTTATCGGCAGGCTTGATTGAGGCATCAGGCAAACCTCACTTCACTCATTGGTTTGTCCGGGACCCTCCACCACCTCAGCGGCAGCCCTAAAGCTCTGGCAATCGCTGCTCGACTCCTTCCAGGACCTGGCAGCTCCCTCGGTCAGCACCCTGCTTCGAGACTTCAAGCGTAAAAACATCGCGCTTAAGTCTACCCCTCGAGACACCACCAACACCTCCAGCGCCTTTGTCTCTTAAGGGTCATCTCAATAAAAATAGAGCAGCCCCCCCCCCCCCCCCCCCACACACACACACGTAAAAGTGGACTAAAGCGTGTTTTCAATCAATCTCACTCTGCTGGAAAACGAAGGAAATGCTCTTTTTTATTTTTAAAATGTATAAGGAGGTCATTTTTATTGTTTTTTGTACGCCTACTGCAGGAATAATCAACATTCAGCTTGGTGTGTAAGCCCGTGACCTGCTAGAGACTTTGGTGGAGAAAGCCTCAGACGTCTCCAGTGATATCAGCTCCTTCCCGCAAGTGGACTCGACCATCGGTGTCGTAATTTACCTCACAAATGAAGATTCTCTTACCGTAGGCTCTTTTTATAGGCCTCCATCGAGCAACACTGATCTCAATTTTTCGTTGTACATTATCAGTGGCAGGTGCAGGTTTTGTGGTAGTCGGGGGATTTTGATTTCCATTAACCGGTCAGATTTGAAATCTATAATTGATAATTCGTCTAACATCTATGCAGCATTTGTTCATCTTACTAAAGACCATGACTCGCAACAGTGTTAAGGAACCCGCGAGGATCGGATCCAGTTAGCTGTTCGAGTATTCTTAATCTTATTTTCTGCAATCATGCTTCCGCGATTACCGATGTAACGGTCATCCCCGCTATAAGTGACAATTACGCCGGTGTCCCACTGCTACTACATGAGACAAAAGACAGCCTGTAGACACTGTCTGAGGTCTCCTTGTAGGACGGTCACATTGGCCGTACAAAAACTGTCTGCCGAAATGTTCCAAGCATGCATGAAGATAAACATCTTTCGAACATGTGTCAGGCGTGTTCGCAGATAATTTTGTCATCACCAGCGAGCACCGTATATCAAGTACGAGCAGCACGGCTGCGGCATAAAGTTGGGATTGCTAAATAGACCATTTTCAAAAGTCCGCGCCAACGACTGTCCGCCATTGCTTGCTCACATACTCTGAGCGTGTATTGGACACGATGGTGACGTCAGCGTTCGGCGTCAACTCGGCTCAGCTCGTGTTGATAATGAGTGCTGACGTAACCGTTCGGCGAGGACTCGGTGCCCATCACACGCTTCGTGAGCAAGCAATAGTGACCGAACAGTAGAGAGTTTTAGTAGATCGTTCCGATACCTCCGATACCCCCGATAACGATACTATATATGTAAGCGCAAAGGCGGAGGCAGAGTATCGGGTATCGTTATCGGAGTCATCGGAACGATCTACTAAAACTCTCTAATGTCGCTCGATGGACTTTTGAAAAGGGTCTAATAGACCCTTTTCAAAAAGTGTACTTGTTTGACAGGGGAAATTATGCTAGCTTACCCGATAAGCTTAGAGCATTTCTTCGGGTATTTGAAGAAATATGCCTATCGGGTGATGTAAACTTATAGTAAAACATATTGAAGAATAAAATTACAACTATTCAGTTTTTTGTTCCATCATAAATTGTTACTTGTAAGTGTCGTCGTGATAAACCCTGGCTGAATTCTGAACTCCAAAAACGTATTAATAAAAACAAACGTGCCTTAAAGCGATGCCGCAAACATAATGACTCTGTATCATATATGACAAACTAAAAACGGGTAGGGGTGACCCTAAAATGTGCGATATCCTCTTTCGAGGAATCTTATTTTGAATATTTTAATTCCATATTTTGACAGAACCCTAAATAAGTTTTGAACTTTATTCGCTCCAATCGTAAGAACGTAGTAGAGATTCCGTCTTTAATTGTTGATAGGAACCTTCTAACGGATGACAGTTTAAAAGCTGTGAATGGTAATGACTTTTAAGTCCGTTTTCCTGGAATCTACGACTTGTGATTATACGTACGGAAATCGTGTCTCGATCCTCTCGATTTCATGCCTGAAATTTATTTTGGATGACCATGGTATTTTTAAGTCGCTAACTAAAATAAAGCAGGGTTCTGCGTCAGGTCCGGATGATGTTCAACCGCCGTTTTAAAATCTTGTGCTGATATTATTTCTTGCTACTGAGTAACTTTGTTTACAACGCCTTTAAAATGTGCCTTTTGCCCCTTGATTATAAATGATCTAATGTTTTCACCCTCAATAGATCAGGGCCCTATAAATCTGGTTGAAAATTGCAAGCCCATAAAACTTCTGAGGTCTGCAAAAAACACGGATCACATAATTTACACTAACATCATATATAACCTCAGTCTAATATACTTTGTTATTCCACTTGAGCATAGTTTGCGCTTTGGCTTGTTTTGCACCACTCAATTAGTTTATTTTATCATGACATCGCACAATCGCACGACAATAGTAAACAGGTTGCTTGCATTTTTCTCAACTTTAAAAACGCCTTCGGCATAGTTTCACACGCGCTTCTCGTGTACAACTCAGAAGCTTCATATTGATGCTAATATTTACAATTGCATTGGCGATTACTTGAGTTTAAAAAAAAAGTAGCATCTGGTGCACCGCAGGGGCCGGTACTTCGACCACTTTGTTTAAGCATATTAATGATAGTGGTGAAAATATTTTTTTAAGCAGATTATACGCGGATAATTGTATTTTATACAGAGATGCCACCTGGGATGCCGATATTGTCACGAATGACGAGGTGACGAAACAAAGAATAACTGAGGAAACTGAGACGTTTAATGGGTGAACTTGTGCGCAAAACAAAAAGTGAACACAGAGAGAGAGAGAGAGAGAGAGAGAAGTGTTGAAAAGAAAAGAAGCCTGGAACAAAAGATAACAAACAACAGAGCGTCGCGAGGATCGAGGTCGGCGTAGCAGCAGGATCACTGGGGCGAGACTGACTGCGACTCGATTGTTTCTGGAACAATCGGCGGAGAAGGTCCGGCGGCTAAAACATTCGGTTCTCGAATAAGACACAGGGTTCTCGAATTTACCAGAACATTAAACGGAAAGCATGAATCTTAGAAGACGCGTAACTCCCAGGAATCGAACCCTGAACCTCTGTGGGAGAGTCAAGCGCGGTAACCACTCGGCCGCGCACGCGCTCGCTTCGCTGACGCGCATGGTAATATTTGTGCTCTTCACTGTGGTTTACGTAAGATTGATACGTGGTCTTCCAAATGGTGCATGCCTCTTTCTACATATAAATGCATCAACACAAGGTTTACAAGAAAATATAACATTTTAACACATAATGGGTTTATGGACTGGATTTTATGCGAAAATCGTCACGCTAGAGTTTGACGAAAAGCGTTATACACAGCCCATATCAGGCAATGCATACGCATTCATAGAATGCATTCTTAGTCATAATTCTCCGAGGCGAGAGCGCTGGCCTACGGATCCCCAAGTGGCGGGTTCGAATCCCGGCCGAGGTGCCCGCAATCTGACGGAGGCTTATTGCGGAGGAGGCGCCGTGTAACCGAGCTTTCGGTTGCACGTCAAAAGATCCCCAGGTGGTCCAAATTAATCCTCAGTCCTCCGCTGGGGCGTGCCAGATGCCCGTCGTTGGTTTGGCACGTAACCCCCCCCCCCCCCCCAAATTTGACTTAGTCATAATTAATCATAAGTCAACATCTTGAAAACCGGAGACTTAGGAACAAAAAAATTACACCATCTTCCCGAGGGGAACCATGGGGTGATGCGGAGCATCGCGGATCGTTATTAACGGTGTTATTAACGGTGTTAGTAACGTCGGGTTCCGCCGCTCGCTTCGTACGTTTACGTTGAACTTCACGGCCCCGAACCTCAGGTTCTGCTGCTCGACGTTCACGAACCAACGCGGCTTCCCGTTGTCGTAGTTCAGCATCCGCCGCTCGACGTTGACGAATGGACGCCGCTTCTCGTTGCCGTAGTTCAGGGTCTGCCGCTCGCTTCAAGCGTTTGCGCTCAGCGTCGCGTGCCCTTCGCTGTGCAGCTTTGTCTTCAGTGGACGTAGCGTTGCTGTTAGTTTGTGAGGTGGTGCTGACGCTTGCTTGCGCCAACCCACTAACTGACGGGACTGTTGCTTCCATCACACTTCATCGGAAGAACGGAGTGAAGAGGAGTCAACAGCGCTGAACTGAACGCGCGCAGCGCGCTACCGCTGCTTATATTCACACTTGAAGGAGAGGAGACTAGAGGAGGAGAGTTGCGCATGCGCGCGCGGTGCGAGTAGAAGCGAACGCACGCGAAGTGCACGCAGCTGGTAGAGAGAGAGAGCGGAGAGAGTAACGCGCAGCTGTTGGAGAGAGGGAAGGAGGAGAGTTGCGCATGCGTAGTGTGAGTGCGGACTACGACGCCGACGCCGACGCCGCGGGACATAGACCCGAGCAAGAGATGCTCCGCATCTAAAATGTGGACAACACACACAGGCATGTTCTGTGTTGTCCATCTTTTGTTCCTAAGTCTCGGGTTTTCAAAATGTTGAAAGTTCACTAGCTCGCCTGCATGTTCATGGCCAGACATTTGCGACAGATCATGGCCTCCAAAATCCCGCGCCGTTCGCGCGCTTCGGTATCTCGAAGATCATGGACAGGCGCTTCTAGTTCACTTATCTGTCCCCACGTGGCGTATTCACCTTTAACTTTTACGCCGTGTGCAAAGTCCTGCCAAAGCAATGTGCGTGCCGAGTAAGAAAAAAAAGCAGTAACTTCAAGGATAAAAAAGGATGAATTAAAAAGTGCCCTTTTTGCGGTTGCAACATATTGATAATATTCTCCCTTACCATTTCATGGCGGTACTGCAATCGAAAGACGAACATCGGAACTTCTATACAATTTCGCAGAAATCATGGCACGCATTTTATTGTTATTTCAGTTTGTTTAGATAATACATATTGTCTGCAACATCAAAGCAAAAGAGTAAATGGTCTGACGAGTCCTCGATGAGGCTATAAAACAGGAATACAACAATTTATCACTCTCGTCAGCCGAACAAAAAGTAAAAAATAAACGCTCCTACTAAGTACAGTATGAATGTTAGGAAAAAGCAAAAAAACAAAGTAAAAAACAACAAAAAACGACATTGCAATAGCATAACAACAGTGTAAAAGATAAGTTCATTCTTCACTTATTTTTCTGCTGATCTCGATTTTCCTTTATCAACGCTTCCTTTAATATATGCTTGTATTTGCTTGGTGAAAGTCTACTTCTGATGTGTGTGTGAATATAGCTGCACGTGTTAAAATAATTGGAAATCTGATATGCTAATATTTGTGTGGCCAGATTTCTTCTGAATTTAGAGAGCATAAATTTATCATGACATGTGCTATGATGGTCAGGCCGAATGCAAGGTGATAGGTGATAGGCGAGTTGGTGTCGGAAATTTAGAGTCCTGCTAAATGTAGATTGCAAGTTTATATTGTATAATTGACAAAAGTTTGACATTTTATGCTCTTCGAAAAGCGGAAATGTGTGCGCGTCATAATCAAAATTATTTATTAAACAAACCGATTTTTTTTGTAGTAGGTGTAGGTGTGATATTTGTTTTCGTTGGCTGACCCCAGTCAAGAAAGCTATACCTTTCAGTATATTAGAGTGCAATAAAGTTGATTCTTTAGTCAATCCGGTAATGAATGTTTAACAGAGGAGAGCAAGCCTATTGGTCTAGAGATTTCGATTCTTATTGTGTTGACATGGTGCGTCCAACTTATGTGCTCGTTAAACCACACTCCAACAAATTGGTGGTTGTTTACACGCTCAAGTTCGGAGTTTTGAAACGTTAGTTTGATGTTCTTCCTAAGGACCCGGCTTACTGAAAAAAAAATTATATATATATTTTTTTCCGTATTTAGATATAAGCCATTTGCTGTAAGCTACGATGATAGCGCAGATAAATATTTATTCGTTATAATTTTTAGCTCGTCGAGCTTGGCTCTTGAAAAGAACGCATTTATGTCGTACACGTACAAAACTAAGTCTTCGGTATGTGGAATTTTAGGTGTATCATAAATATAGATCGAAAAGAGCAAAGGTCCCAGTATTGAGCTTTGCGTTACGCCACATTTTATAAAACCTGAAGGTGATTTTATGTTGCTATACACTGTGTATTGCCCGCAGGATCTGAGATAATCCATGATAAGTTTATGTGCAGTTTCCCGTATATTATATGTATTAAGCTTTGAAAGAAGTCTGTCATTTTTGATGGAATCAAAGACTTTACGGAAATCCATAAACAAACCAATCGTGAAATGCTGATTCTCAATATTGTGAATTATTTCGTTACGAATCTGCAAAAGTGCGAGTTCAGTTGTCCTTCCCTTCTGGGATCCATAATGCACTGTGATTTTAGTATTAGACTTCGCAAACAATCTCTCAAACCTATCGTTTATTATTTTTTCAACAAGTTTAGAAAATAAGGGCAGTATACCGCTATTGGTCTATAATTACCTAGGTTCTTTTTGGAGCTACCCTTACTGATCGTTGAAACCTTCGCTATTTTTAATTGTTCAGGAAAACTACCATTTTCAAGTAGGCAATTACATATATGAGTTAGAGGTAGCGTAAAAAGCGCAAATACAAATTTGATAGGTTAAGCTTTAAGATCAAAAACACCGCAAGCTGATTTGTTTTTTAGAGACATTATAGGCGTAATAATGTCTTGATTAGTCACTGGACAAAGAACGATTGAATTTGGAGTACTATGCCGGAGATATATAGACCTTGAACTCCGGATTGATTTATTGACGTTGGATTGCCTGCTGATAGAAAATGTGTGTTAAACTTACATTACTGTACCAAATAATATTTTCGCGTCTATTTTTAGATGAGGCAAGCAGGTGTGACGGGGCTTTAATCTGACAATCTCATCTACTGTTTCCCATACCTTCTTTGGATGATTCTTTAAATCTGCTAAGCTGCGTTGAAGGTAGCTTCGTTCTGATTTTCGAATATCGGAATTCAAACGATTTCTAAAATGTCTTAACTCCGATAGAACGACCGGATCTCTAGTTTTACCGAATTGTGCGTATATCTTCTATTTTTGATCTATCCTGCAAAAAACTTCTTTCGTAATCAGCAATTTCCTAATCTTTCATTCTTTTTTTTTTTTTTGAGGTGAAAATGATGACTTGTAGCATTCCTTTATGATTGCGAAAAACATGCGGTAGGCTTTATCCGGGTTTGTTTCAGATAAGATATTCGCAACTTCACGCAAGATGGCGGAAGAGACGGGGATAGATTCTCCAGGATTTCTCGTGCGTTTGCTAGCTGACGCTGTTTAGTGTGCCCAAATTAATTCATTTGACTACAAATGCAAAGCGGTCAGGGCAGGAGCACGGGTGACGGAGATGTTGATGTGCGTTAAGAAAATTAACTTGCTGATTTTTAAAAGTCGTGGAGCGGAACAAAACACTTCATATTTTAACGCACTCGCTGTATTCGTTAAAACTGCAAGATGCACGAACATGCCGATCAGAACCATGCGGTATAGCAGCACCGAGGCAGACAATCCCGACTACCGTCTCCGACGCCGTCCCCGCTCCTCTGGTACTTCGTTCGTCCACCAGAGGGCGAGCGACGGCTGGAGTTGCGAATAGTTCTTACAGTTGTCTTGGAGTGCGATATAGTTAGGTACCTTCAGAGATAACTGTCTTATGAGTAGGGCATAAAACACATGCCCTTGTGGCTTCTGTGATTACATGTCGACGTTAGGCACGATGGAACAGTTGTCCTGATGACTCTCTTGTTATTGTCGTATCAGCGTGTTGCCCAGGTCGCTCCGACCGCAACCTACGCTACCGCGTGGACCAGACATTCTATGTTTATCGCTTGCTTACGCCAACTAATCACCGCAGGTTTGAACCGTACAGAATAAAAATCGGGGCAAACCATTTTGAGTCTAGTGCTCGCCTGCTGAAACCCGAGCGTTGTGCTTTGAGCTGGCACATGCAAAGGCACGACCTGTTTTCCACCGCCATATTTGCCCAATGGTGGCGATCTGGCGACCCTATTCGACGATTGCAAGCAAGGCGACTGGCCGCCGCCATGTCTCTGCTCGAGCAGAAAAACCTGCGCAACTTCAAGTTTGCCAAAGCTATGTTCACGCGCACGCTGCACGTGCTTTGCACGCATTGGGGGCCAGTCGGAGCGAAATGCGTGGAACTGTCTATTGGCGACGAGATCTTTTGGTGGCGCCCTCCTATGGTTACCTCTCGTCACGTCATTACCTTGCGAAAAACAAGTCCGATGGTGTTTGTAATTAGCATGGGGGAAGCTTGAAATTATTGCGCTCTTAAAGCAACACTGCCAACACAGTCAAAATTGAATTTCTTAGATTACTCTTATTTCCATCGATGAGAAATCCTTTGCTGACGTCATAGTCAGCATTCGGCCAATCGTGGAAGGCCGATCACAGCGACGCTTTCGATCGCTCACATCGCCAATAGCGGGCACAATGAGAAGGCCTTGGAAGGCGGTGACCCTGCGTGACACCTCGCGTGGTCACTCGTATAAACCCGCTCGACCAGAATTCCCTGTGTTGCGTAAAGGTCGTGTGGATCGTCACCCGCTCTGGGATCACGACAAAATCGGCACTTGACCCATAGGAAACAATAGACAAGCGAAAGCAAGTGTTCACACTATTGATCGTGACATTTCAAACTAATGCGGGTGAAAACTGAGGGAGAAGAGGAGACGAGAGCGCACGGGGGCGCCAGAGAGCCGAGCTCGACTGGAATGATTAGTAGGTGGACGCAAAGCTAGCTGATTTTGCCTCTACACACCGTTCGAACCCGAACGCCGGACGCCGGAATTCGGCGTTCGAGGGGGTTCGATAAGTGAGCGGAGACTAAGGCAGTAATAGCTTTGCGTTCACCCACTAATCATTCCAGTCAGAGCTCGCTGTTCCGATTTCATTGGCAGCCTAGTGATAATGAGGTAGGTGCTCGTTCTTCAGCTGTCAGCGACAAGAGCACGTCCTGAGAACGTAACAGCAGAGGAGGGCGGTACCAACGAAGGGCGCCGTGCGGAGAGATTAGGGATCGTCGAAATTGGCCTCTCCATCTTGTAGGCAAGCGAATCACGCTAAATGGAATTAGGCTAGCATTGTCACGTCGGAGCGTCTTTCCAGCAACTGTACCAGAACGGGTAGGCTGAGGAGACCCAGAGAGGCTCCACGCTACCGCGACGCCGATTGGTATTCACCGTGGCGTGCCCCATGCAATGCAAACGGGGCGCATAATGCGGACAAATGGTGCGCCGTGCGGTCCCAAGCCGTAAGCGGGCAAAGACGGATGTGGAGCGGAAGCACCCGCATGACAACGAAGCGTGCTCACGGGGCCGGAAGCTGCCCTGCTCCTTGCGTCAACACAACGGCCCGAGCTTCAGTCAACGCACGCGAATATGATTGGTCCACATTGCTGAATGGGGATCCTGACGACGAACTTCCTCGCGTCGTCTCGCCCCACTGAAATTACGCGCATGATTTTTTTTTGCAATTCAGCCCTTTCGCCGAACATTTGAAATTTCTTGCTTTTTACCTAAGAATAAATTGACTTCCACCTGAAATGGAGCGCAACTCGCGTCCAAAGAAATGCTATCACGTGCAAAATTAACTTTCCGGGAACTGCCAGTTGTCTTAATATTTATTTCGGGCTTCTTTGGAGCGCACTGTCTCAACCATAAAATTATTTTTACAGACCCCATGCATGAAACTTTTCGGCCTGAACAGTAATTTATTAGTCCACATATTGCATATGATGACAAGTTGCTAGGAGGGTGTGTCAATGTGTATTACACTTTCTGTTACAACTTATAATATTCTAATCATACTCACCAGGGCGATCGTCGGGTGATCAAAAAAGGCGGACGCATTTCATTTCTCTATAAAATATAATACCTAAAATTCCGCTCAAAACAATTTTCGTGAAATATTTTCGTTGTCTTAGGGTATTGAAAGCATGAGTATTTGTGGTTGCACCGACGTGATACAAATAGGGTGTCTGAAGAGCGCTTTGAATCGAATAAAGTAGTGCTAGGAACACTCTAAAAAAACGTGCACAAGAAATGCCTGCCCGTCTACATACCCGCAAAACACTCAAAGAGCCAATCTCTGCGATCTACGAAATCTAAGCGAATTATGAGGCGGAACATCCGTTTAGACCTAAATATAAAGTCTGCGCTGTTGCATTACGCAATGCAAAGCGTCATGCTTGCATTGCGTAATGCCACAGCGCAGACTTAATTTTGAGGTCTAAACAGATGTTCCGTCTCATCATTCGCTGAGCTGATTTCGTAGATCGCAGAGATTGCCTCCTCGAGTGTTTTGCGGGCAAGTAGACGCGCAGGCATTTCTTAGAGTGTGCGTCTACATTCCTGCATAACACTCGGAGAGCCAATCACCGCAAATTACGGAGGCAGCTCAGCGAATGACGATGCCGAAACATATGTTTAGACCAAAAAACGCAGTCTGGGTTGTGACATTAAGCAATGCAAAACGTCAGGCTTGCATTGCTTAATGTCACAGCTCAGACTGCGTTTTTTGGTCTAAACATATGTTTCGACATCGTCATTCGCTGAGCTGCCTCCGTAATTTGCGGTGATTGGCTCTCCGAGTGTTGTGTGGGAAAGTAGACGCACGGGCTTTTTTTTATATTGAGGAGAACGGGTTGCATCGCTAGAACCGGTACGCTTGAGCATTACTTTTTCTGAATGAATGACACAGCGCCATTTGATTCAAACCACCTATTCGCGCACCACTCATTTCAATTATATATATATATATATATATATATATATATTTCAATAGACCTATTGCAGTATTACCCAAGCATCAAGGAGAATGCAGGGATTGGTGTTCCACGCGCCGCACGCGCACGCCTTCCCCGTATAAAAGATTCGAAGTAAATAACTAAAATAAAGCGTTGACGAACGCGCGTGCGAGATGCCATTTGTTTTAGGTATTTGCTTCAGAAAATTTACTACTGCTGAGGCCGGCACGTGCGGCGCGTGGAAGACCAATCCTGCATTCTTCTTGATGCTTGGGTAATACTGCAATAGGTCTATACTCGCGTTCTTTCAGGATGTTTTGTCATTACCTTGAGTCAAGTAAAAGCTATGAAGCAGTTTCGAAGTCTCTGCAAAATGCCTTGACCGGCGGCCGATCATGAATGCATTTCATGATGTTTGTATAGATTCTTGAGAGTTTATGGACCCGCTCGAGATAGGGTGTTTCGAATCTACAGATGTTGTTCTGACCCAGGAAATGATTGGCGGTTTTTGTTTTATACCACTCGTCTCTTCTTTGATTTGGCGCACTCCGTTCACCACTAAGCGGGGAGTTGGAAGCGGTTCACGGTCACAACGCCTTCGTCGGTCAGCAATTCCGCCCCTCCTAAAGACTTCCGCAACGCTTGCAAGACGCGATCATGATAAGCGGCGTTCTAGCGTTCTATCATGCATGAGCCACATTTCAATTCAAGCGTCTGTCAGCGTTTGTCGATGTGCGGAAATAAGCGACCGAGAGGACTCAAAAGATCAACACAATAAATATGCAGTCCTTCCATCTTTAGTGTTCTTGTTACTTTATTCGCATGGCATCCGCGAGCAAGGTGGGTGAGAGTCATAACGCACAATTAAAAAGAGACCTAAAATATTCGCTTTGGTATAGGCCAGGTGTACTGCAAAACTTCAGAGCTACTCGCCTTTCGAAGCGAAATGACGGGAACATATACCTAGACAACCTTGATGCGAGCCGAACGCCCGATTGCCTCCAGCCAAACTGCTCACCAATTCTTACCTGTGTAGGTATCTTCTCGGTATTAAACCATGGTTGCAATCACAACGGTTGCACAATTCACGGAGCAGCGGAGCCACTTTTACGGCAACCAATATCTTTATTCAGCATCAACACGCTCAAAGGAACAAACCAAGCCAGATCAAGCAAACTGGGGTGCTATTCTGGTCACAAACGGTCACGTTCGTGTTTCTCGAAAACTCCTCCCCCTACGAACCGCGCGCTCCTATTGGTCACAGCGCGCGTGATAATTCCACGCGGTTCCCATGGGAACGTTCGCGAAACACGAAAGCAACCGTTTGCCGTAACTGTCGCTCTTCGTGTTTGGACAGTGACGACAAAGTGACGTATGACCACGTCCGACCTACGTTGCACATAGCGGAAGTCACGTAACTAGATTAACTGCGGTACTACTCGACACACCGTACTCTCTGTTTCACTATGAGTGCGAGCTAGTGCGAGTGTAGGAGCTACAAGAACGTGTTCCGGGCTTTCACCGTCCCTGTCGAGCAGGCGCGCCTGCGCAGTGCAAGCCAACGTTCGTGTAAGCCTCGTTCGGGATGATGTGCTCGTGCTTGTAATTTCTGTTTCTATTGCTCGAAGAAGAAAAAGCTTTAAGCAAGATTCTAGAGCGTAGAAAATGGCGGCGATGCTTGTTGCTCAACGATGGCTCGACCAACGCGTACAATGACGGGTTTTCCGTGAGCACCCGGTTGCCTTCGCTATGCACGACGACTGTTTCTGACGACAGTACCGCTTGTCGAAAAGCACCGTGCGATCGCAGTGTGACCAGCTGCGCGCCGAGAGACCGAGACGATGAGAGATAATGACCGTCGAGCAGCATCTACTAATCGAATCGCACTGAGATTTTTCGCAACGGGAAGCTACAAGGGCGCGGTTGCCACCAATGATCTCATAGCTAATGCCCAGTCGATGGAGATCAGAGCCGTGACGGCCGTCGCGAGTGTCGCTGTCAACCGGCTGGGAAGAGACGGCTGGGTCGACAAAACCTTGGACCGAGGAAGCTGAGGCACGTGCGAAAGAAGGCTTTCGTCGCCACCACGACAAGCACACCGACGTCGTGGGGTGCGTTGACGGAACCTAGAGTCTGACTGAACCTTCGTTACCATCATCATCGGTCTGAAGGAGACCGTCACCGTTCTGAAGGCCTCCTACACTTTGCCGCAAACACCACTTTGCCACTAACAAAATGATGGTAAGTACGTTAAAACTTCAGGGTTTCTACCGCTTCGAAGTTAGTGCACGCTTAGTGCCTATGTCTACAATTCACCACTTGTTGTGGTTTGTAGCTACTGTCATTCACGCAATAAAATCTGGGTGGGCTGCTGATGGCATTTTATTGTATCAATTAGATATTTTACCTTTTGACGCCAAGCTTCTGGAGTTGCCTGTCAGTCATCGGACAGTCCTAAGAAACACTGTTCGATTCCTTGCCATTAACTATGAATAGGTGTGTCCTAAAATGATTTGTTAGTTGTTTAGACAGCAGGAGTTTATTCTGCCGGAGTATGGCAACATTGTTACCCACTGTAGACGAGAAATTTAGCCAGTGCAATTTTGTGGATGGTTGTCACCTCCGTGACCAAGAAAAACAATAAAGATACCATTGTCCTACATTCAACACATTATGTTTAATGTAAAGGTTATGATACCAATTAAATAGATTGTCGTTTCAAAAGTGACAGTAACTAATTGAAATTAAAGAGTAGTGTTAGCTGGATTTTTGAAATTTGCCTGTGATGCAAAGCAAATACGCACTGTTGACTTATCACCATCAAGCATAAACAACGAGCGGAAGCAGAGTAGATGTGTGAAGGAAAAGCGAGCATATGCTAAAGAAAGAACTGCTACGTAACGTGAGGAATGTCAGCAACTATCTTGCCATTGTGGTACGAGCTCAGTTGCTATGCACATGCTTATGGCAGCCTGTGAATGTAGGATGCTCTCCATATGGTATCAACCAGTGGCGAAGCCAGGGGGGGGGGGGGGCTTATGGTGCTTCGCACCCCCTCTCCAAATCCGGCGTGCCCTAGAATATACACACAAATTTCGACAACATCCCCCCCCCCCCGCACCCCAAGTCATGAACATCCCTGTCACCTGTCACCTCAACTTCCCTCCCCCCTCAAAAGTTCCTGGCTACGCCACTACAATCAACAGCACTCAATAGACAGTCAACATTATCAGAATAAGCGAAATTTCCTTTATTTTATGCACCATATAGGCAGTGTTTGTCTTTATATGCATGCAGGCAAAGCACACACTTCAGAAAACACTTGTGTGAAGGCTGCGTTCACAATGCAGTCCCCATCAAACTTTCAAGGCGTTAACAAATTCCACAAATTAAATTTTGAACGAAACGCGTTAGATTTGCAAAACGCTGGCAAACTTACATTGCGTTTTACATCATTCACCTTTGTCGTTCGATGAATCAGCAGTCAGCGCTACACAAACCTCAATGAGCTTGTCGTTTGTTTTCTTGCCGTTGGGGCGATCACTGGCGGTCGTGGCGGCGGCACAATTCTTTCTCAGACCGTTGGCTGCTGCCTCTGTGCTCGCAGAAGCGCCGGTCACTTTGTGACAAGGTGAGGTTTTGAATCTTGACGCATGACAACACTGAATGAAGGTCTCTCACCGTCTTCATAATCTCAGCAAGGCTGCCGTTACGAGCCACAGCAACACCACCACTTTCAAGCTTCATAACACCGGCACAAATAGAAGCCAAGTCTTGCATCTCGCCAAGTGTTATACCGGAGACGTTGAACGCCAGCTCACCGTGCTCTTCAATCCGGTCCTGCCACCGAATGGGCTCATCCAACAGCACGAAAGCATTCGTGTGCGCGTTGATCAAGTTACAGATCGCATGTCAAATCCCAGCCGCGGTCGATCCGACGAGCATCGCGGCCATGTTCTTTCGAGTTTATCACGCCAAGGGTACGGTTGTCGAGTTAAAACAATGCAAATACTCTCGTGCATTCTTGTTCTTACGTCATTTTGTCGTCACAACCCGAACTCGAAAAGCGACTGTTAGCGGCAAACAGAGGCTTTCTAGTTTCACGAACGTTCCCATGGCAAAGAGCGTTGCATCGTCACGCGCAATGAAGCCAATGGGATAGCGAGGTACCTATGTAGGGAAGTGTAAAAACGTAAACACCGTGTTCTTTTTTCTTTTCTTTTTGCACGAGCTTTTCTACAAATAAAAAAGTAAGTAAAAAAGACTGCCCGAGATTATGCGGTTGCGTCCATTTCTTCAGCGCCTAAAGCAAAGAGCATGGCTTATAGGGACTCCAGTCGTAATCACTGCAGTGAGCAAAGGGAGCAAAGCATTATTAAAACTG
Organism: Ixodes ricinus; assembly: GCA_037355805.1. NCBI lineage: Eukaryota > Metazoa > Arthropoda > Arachnida > Ixodida > Ixodidae > Ixodes > Ixodes ricinus. The sequence goes on from JAZHYW010015349.1 coordinate 52,020, forward strand.
CCCGAAGAAACTTTCCTGCATCATTCATGGCATGTTCACAACCGGTGCACTTTGCGTCAATCCCATGACTTGTCATATATTACCACAGAGTCGTCGTCAGCTCTGTATCCATTTCGAGTCTCCTTCACAGGCAAACAGGAAATTTCATTTGCAGCTTATGTTCACGGAGGCTTCACGAAGGATGATCGGTGTCGCAGAGTACCTTCACATAATGTTTTCTTCTCGTAATACGATCCGTATCGTGCAGAAACAGGGAAAGCAACGATGCATACGAGACACAAACACCACAAGGTCGTTACCGCGGTTTTCGCCATGTTTGTTTTGAAAGACCGTAGCGAAAGACTTCGAGAAAACAAGTTGAGATATCTTTGCTAAATTTACTTTACGTCATAATTATTGAAATAATTTTTCGTATTTTATAAAAGGATAATATTATTTTTCTCTGTTTCCTTCCATTTTCCGGAAGGTATCCTTTTTTCCGTTATTCGCTCGTTCTAACTCCCGGAGGAAAGAAAGAAGATAACAAAAAGAACAGGGGGAAATGCGGGGATTTCTGCGCCCCAACTGCGTGGACACGTCATCATGACGTAGGGGGATCGTCAGATTCCAGCTGACCGCGTGCGTGAACACGAACGTTGGGGCGGAGCTTTAAACAAGAATCATTCTAGTTTGAGGCTCCGCCCCTTCTTTCTCGATACGTCACAACTCGAAAGTACCCGTTTGCGACCAGAATAGCACCCCAGTTGACGCGTGGGACGCTATAGGCTTAGGCCAAGCCGGCTACCAACCCAAGCACCCGCACAACGCTTCCTAAGGCGTGCACTTGCGACAGTTGTTTACTGCAAACTTGGTCGGTTGAGATCTTCCTGTAAACATTTCGGTGAACGCAGAACGACTCGCACTCATAAAAATAAACGAGTGTGATGAGCTACGCTCGTTGAGCACGCCGCAAACGCCGGCAGCCATGTTTGTTATTGCTTGAAACCGAGGCGGAAAGGCAGTCTCGAAATATATACGAAAAACATAATGACTCTATCTAGATTATTTAATTCTCAAGCATAAAAATATTGTCGTTAAAAATACTACTACGGCACAGAGAAGCAATTTTACAACGAACGTTTCACACGTCAATTATTGCAACAACCAATTCAAATTCAAGTTTATTGATTTATCTTCACACAAGAGGAGAGGGAGGAGGGGAAAAAAGCAGTACGAAACTGCTTGACAGAGCCTCCTCCTCCCTCAACACAAACAGCAGCGGAACTTATTTACAGCAATAAAAGAACAATATTTCGCGCACATAATTTGTCTATTAGAATTTTTCTTGGGGAGGCAAAGAGATAACGTATGAATTTATTAGACACATTCTCAAGTTTGAATCTCAATGGTACCACATTATTTAATACTTTGGAGAGCTGGAATTTAAGAGTCTGATTCCCGTAGTTTGTCCTGGAGTGCGGGAGAGTCCAGGCACCGGCATGACGGATGGCATATGAAGTACTTTGAGTGTAAAGAAGAAAGAAATAGGAGAGTGCTATCTGGGTTATTTAATGCGGTTTTGTATGCGAGGACAAGTTTATACTCAATGAGAGCCGAGAAACTGTGCACTCTAAAAAGAAAAGCCTGCGCGTCTACTTACCCACAAAACACTCAAAGAGTCAATCTCTGCGATCTACGAAATCAGCTCAGCGAATGATGAGGCGGAACATCCGTTTAGACCTAAAAATGAAGTCTGCACTGTGGCATTAAGTAAGGAAGTCATGCAAAGCTTCACGCTTGCATGACGCTTTGCTAAAGGTGCAGTCGGGCCCCTTTGTCTGCGCGTGGGCATGGACGAGAGCGTGGTTACGTGGCGAAAGATAGACGTGTGACTATTTCAACGAGCACGGGGCTTCCATCGCACTGTCAGCTTAGGTATGAACGGCTTTTAGGCTACAAGGCGAAGGGCACATCACCAGTGAGGTCAACACATTTTAAAACCTGAGAGGACAGGACAAACAGATCCCCAGCCTTCTTGCTCTTCCTTCAAGCAAGGTCAAACCGTAAGCTTGGACCATTGTGAACAACTAACGACCGGAATAAATAGTTAATCCCACATGCCTTGTCAATGCCCCAGGACGTTTCGCGCGTATCCTTGGCCATGTTAAGTAAATGTGCTTTTTGTAGTCAGAAAAGACGTGAATCAAGCGAAGCAGGTGCCGCTCGCAGTATGCCTCGCTGCCTATTCTTGGGAAGTTTATTAGGGAATAAGCCTCTGAGCAGATATCGCGACCCGTTTGTTGGGAAAGTATATATTTTAAAAAGCTCGTGCTATCTTTTTCCTCAAGTGGCGACGCTTCTGCCTAGCAAATATACAGCCCCCTTGTGCGACAACGCGCAATAACTTGGGCTTTTCTGGTGTTTGGGAAGAAGACTACTTGAGAGGAATGACCGGGAATACGTCAACTAGTGCTCTTGGGAGAATAGGATTAGATTGCGTCCGAGGCAGGAGGGAAACGTTTCACGTGACGACTCCTTGTAAGAACGAGCTCCGGTGCCCCGACTTAACATACTGATACGAACTATAACTTCTAAATCAAGAAGACGGTAACATATCACCCTTTAACAAAGGACCTTCACCGTTGAATGAACAGCGAAACCGGTGAGTCGACTGTCTTTGAGTCACATCTAAAGAAGAAGCTATTCATAACGTTTAACACTTATTTCGTGTGCGCTAACAAAAACAACTGTTCAGTATGGTTCACTTTTTGGCGCATAAGGTTGTTGTCATGTAAACAGGAAGATCTGAGTTTTGGTACATATACTGTAAATAAAATGAGCACGAACTACTGCCTCAAGGTATTCAAAAGTAATGTCAAAGTAATTTCATTACTTATGGAAAGTAATTGTAATGTCATGTCATTACTTTTAGTCTGCGGTAATTTGTAATGTAATTTAGGTACATTTTTGCAGTTTTCCGTAAAGTAATTAGTAATGTAATTTAATTACTTATTGAAAGTAATTTTGCCATCTCTGCCGGCGTGCTTGCACATCGCGACACACTCGCGGCCGCCTGACGGCACACCTCCCCATTCTAGTACACCCTATCGGTACAGAGGATGCGCGAGCTCAAATACGCCGATGGCTTTGACTGCAATGCCAAGAGTCTCTAAGTATAAGGAACCAGTTTATGCCAATCCCTTGTTCTATCATTATTCCACTTTATTCCGCCACCATTTTCATAAATTTCTGTATTGCCGTCAACTGTTGTCACCAGGGTATGTTCCAGTCGAGCTCCGGTACCACAGTACGAGTCCCCGGTACGCCAAAATCAAATTTTGCAGGATTTGAACGGTACGTGGTCGCGCATGCGCAGTCGGTCCCACGGTAACGGTACTACGGTAACGGTAGTACGGTAACGGTAGTACGGTACTGGTAGTACGGTAACGGTTTGTTAAAAGTCCCTAATGTGTTGCTAAAATCCGGATCCCGTACTTGAATATAATGCTAGCGATGGTGAGATCGAATGCGCAATTATGGGGACACGACTTTACCCGGATGAAAATATAAGTATGGCGTTTGTTTGTTTTTTGTTGTTGTTGTTGTTGTTTTCAAAACAAACAGGTTGCGTGAAAGAAAGAAAACAATATTGGCTTTTGGATGTACGAGCCTTTTTCACTGAAATAATGCCTCATTGCCACCATTATCGTTACTTGGATCACAATAAATTTTCGTTTTTGTCATTTATTTTTCATCCAGTTAACGTTATGTTCCTAAAGTTATTGTATTTCAAGAATGGATAAACTAAAATCATCAGTAACTATGTTTTCTTGGTATGAGCTCTTTATCTCGTAATGTTCAATTTGAAATCTGCACAACAAAAATCTCTGTTATATTAATTGACTCAAAAATATTTATTTGTAGACTAGGTGGTGGCATCTGTATTTTCAAGTTGTATTTTATACCAACAGGCAAATATTTTTCCAGCCACCGTTGTTAAACTCTGCCAAAATAGAACTGAGCAAAAAGTGGCAACATAGCACGACATCCAAGCGAAGTGCATTCGTCAATAGCTAATTCCCGATTTTCCGAAATTCGCTATAAATGGCCATCAGAAAAAAAAATTATGACCTCCAGCAGAGTGCTTATTTTCACCCGTCAGTGGTCAAGGCTATGAAAAGGAATATGTGTCAATTGAATAATAAAGGAAACACAAGCGCGAAACAAACTAGGGAAAACCCTGATGCTAAATGTCTTCAGCGAGTGTTTCCCCTAGCTCCAAGACAAACAAACAAATACTGAATAGTTTTACAAATGCGGGCGTACTAAAGTGTGAAGCCTGATATGTGAACCCCATGAATATACAAAATATGTGGCAGGAAAACTAGCAAACTGCCATTCCTGTTTTGACATCTAAATGAATTGTACGAGAATGCAGCTCTATGTTTCGTTTCCTTTCAATTTCATGTTTTTCCCAAAAACCACGCGTTGTCTGCCAGTACACATCCGTCGTCATTCTCTTTTTGGGTAGTGCTTCAAATTTCCTAACACTTAATAGTTTTCTGAAAGCTGACTACCGATAGTATCGATAGTCGACTAAAAGCCAACTATCGATAGTACGATCAATAGTCGACTAAAAGCTAACTATCGATGGTACGATCGATAGTACTATCGATAGTACTATCGAATGCACTATCGCTAGTAATATTGATAGTCAACTATCGATAATACTATCTATGTACCATCGATAGTCAACTATCGATAATACTATCTATGTACCATCGATGGTCATCTATCGATTGAACTATCGACAGCCAACTATCGATCGTCAACTATCGAAAGCACTATCGATAGTTTTCGACACCTTCGCGATAGTATCGATAGCTTTCGATAACTTTGCATCCCTACGAGTGACCCACAACACATAAGAATTCGTTTCAGTATAAACAATACGTTGTTCATATAATCAAAAGCGTTCGTAAAATTTATGTAAACTGCTGAAACCAGTTTCTTATCTTCAAGTTTACGCGAAATAAATTACTTTTCCTCAAGTAATGCAAATTCTGCTCAACGATGTTTTTACATTTTACAGCGAAGCTGTATATGACTCGTTGGTCGGATTTCTTCGTGTCGGCGTCCTCACAAGGAAAAAAAAACGTTTTAGCGATTGAAGCAAAAAGTGCGTACATCAAGCATACAACATACAGCACAGGGTTCGTTTCAATGAAGAACAAGCACAAAACAAGCATCCGAACCAGGTACTTGATGATAGGCTCTCCTGATAACAATGCGAAGCACGTAGTGCTCACCGCATACGGTTCACGGTAAAGATTACTATTGCGCAAGCTGCCGCAGCCACGGAAGCTTGCGACGTGGGGAGTGACGTCACTATATAGCCCACGTCCGGACGCAGCGGAAGCTACGAGCTATCCTATAGCCAATCCCGTTCTGTGGACGTAGCCCGTGATACGTTTTCCGCGCGTCGCTGTGTGAGTGTCACGTGACACTCACATGCCTTGGATTGGCTCCGATGGCTCGTAACATCCGTTGCGCTTGGACGTAAGATGAAACGGAGTATAGCAACTGATTTCATTGTTGCTGCAGCAGCGCTATGGGGAGGCCACGTATAGTTAGGACTCCCGAGGAGCAGCGTGAATACTAGGAGCGGCAAAGGGAAAAGAAACAGCAATACGATCAGCGGCGGCGTGCTGCGATCAGCGGCGGCATTTGGTATAGTGCAGTGGGCAGTTGTTGCAGGTGACACCACAGCTTCGTTGGCCAACCACTTTCACAGCGTAAATTAAAGCCCCAACTATTTTTTTTGAGCGAGGCACAGGCGATATGAGCCCCTCTACCTCGCTGGAAACGACGAACAAAACAGTTTTACCTCACCTGACCCCTCTTCCGCAAAATAAATTTAGTGAACTCGCCGCTACGCACCGTCTGTACGCGGTAAAAATTCATTCTTAATTTCGCATATGAGCAAATTGTGAGTATATATCGTAGAAAAACGCAGCGTACTCGCGAGGGGAAAAGGCCCGTTTGCGAGAAACAGTGCTCAAGCCCTTAACTGGCCACACAATAAAGGGACAGTATATGCCGGGCGCCGATATGTATAGTTATACCTATACCAACGCCTCCTGTGTACACAGGAGGTGTTGCCTATGCACTCACTCTCCGCTCTCCAACTAAAACGTAGATCAGCAAGAAGTAGATGGAGAGCTAAGAAAACATAGAGACACTCGAACACAATGCGAATAACCGAAGGGCAGCACATTTATATTATTACTTCTTCCTTTATTGGAAAGGTAAGCTACTCTCTATAGCAAACGTAAAAACCTATCATTTTCGAGGTGATGATAGTGACGATCCCGATGATGAAAGGGCGAAAACCCCGGAAGAAGAAAACACGAACGATCAAACACGCGAGATTCTACTCTGGGAAGAAAACAAAAATAAGGATTAACTCAAATTACAGCTCGCATGCGACAGCCTTTTCTTTTTCTTCTTGGCGTTACGTATAGAAATACCTTACTTGAGCTTATTTAGCTAACAAAAATTCGGGTTTGGGGTGGAAGGGGGGGGGGGGGAGCTTTCGCCCTTGACCGCGCAATATCCTCTCGATCGCCACAAACCTGCCCATTTCTCAGTTTCGGACTTGTGTTGTCTGCTCCCGGCGTTTTCGTGCAAGTGCGAACGCGTCGAAGGACTCTTTGGACGGAACATCCCGGCTAATGCCATGTGTGCACCCGTCAGGGCCGCTTTTGTCTCCTTTCTTTGTGTTCCGCGTCTTTTCGTCGAAAAATGCTGCTTGGGTGGAGCGCGTCACGGGCGAGTTGTCACTTGCCGAACCCCTGCGCATTCCGGCCGCTCTCTTCGGCGAGACATCAGGGCTGCCTGTCGCGAGCCGCCCGAGCGGTCGGGCGCGTCGGGTATCCCGCTTCCCGGCCCCGGGTACGGAAAGGCTAGTGAAGAATGACGAAAATAATCTTTGGAGAAGGGGAACAAAGGGGACAAAGGACAAACACCAATCTCGAGTGACGAGCGCCGTCTGGGGAGCTGTCTGCGAACTACAAATGAAGAGCAGCCCAACATGCTTCCGTCCGTTAAAACACATTGGCATCGTGCCGTTGTATCGGTTTTCAGTGCTTTTTATACCCCGTGCTACCGATACTAAAAAACGAAGCCTCAAAATAGACTAAATACCCGTGAAGATAGATGCTAACAATGCTGCTGTCGCCATTTTCGCACCGCACCGGGACAGTGCCCTGCGAAAGTGTTGACAGTGGGAGTGTACGCATTCGCAGAAGCACTGGAAGAAGGTCCATTCTGGCGTCCTAATTGGCCCATCGGAACGTCTTTCGGAAGGCACTCGCTGGTTCTGTGTTCCTCGTGTTTCTCAACTCCGTTCTTCTCTTAAACAACCCACCACCCGGTTTCCATAATTTGCCACGTCCCCAGTTCTACCCAGCTCTTGAAGTTTTTTCGACAACCCTCAAGCTCACAAAGGCAGCTAGTCACCTTTCTTTTCTGAAGCGGTGCCTACGCAACCGGGTAATATCTAATGACTTCCGCCTGCACTCTGCCAATCCCTATGATGATCCGGCCCTCCGAAAGCGTCACAATCAAATATTAGATAATGCTTCTGTCCAACTACTGAAGGCACACCCGAGATACTGCGCCGAATTACGCCAGAAGCTCACCGTCGCTAGAAGACTTCTCAAGTCCCTTGACTCGCATTTTCATTCTTACTCACGCAAAATTATCGACAAAATCCGTGAAGTCAACTCGCATCTCTACGCCAATGGTCTCGCTTCTAATAGACTATATGCGAAAAGAAGCGCCATCTAGTGTATTCATGATCAATTATCAGATTTCCTCCATATTGGGGGGTTCCCGTGCCGATAGTTTCACCCGAGAAACAATAGTCCCGGCAAAGTGGAAGTCGTAGAACTAAAATATGATCACCTGCTGCAAGTCCAGTACGAACCCTTCACAGGACGTCTTCGAGAAATACCGTTCATAGACCTGGATGGCCCAGTTCACTGCTTAGAGTGACGAGTCTTAGCGACCTCGTTGTTGACAATTCCCTTTCCAGAATTTTGTGGCCGTCTTTCTTCTTTCTTCTTTGAACCGAAACTAACCAGCAACCCATTGAGTCTACAAATAGACTGCCCTAATATCATAAAAACCAAGTTAAATGCAGATGCGCCTCTGTCCACAACTGGAAGATGTGATAAACCCCCCAATATGGCGGCTCCTAATGGCATGATGATGATAGCTGGCAAGGATTTCGCATATGGCTATTCAAGGAAACTATACACTTCTTGCCCCAGAATGACCAAGCCGCCGTCCAACGCAATGATGTAGTCACTATGCCAGACGATTTACTCCTCACTGCACCCGACCGTGCTATTTTATCGAAGGGTCTGTCCTACATCCCTCCACTTCAAAACCGACCTGACTGTCTTCTTTACATATATTCTGATCTGTTATCTCTCCTTTTAGCATACCCGAAGAAGACCGTTTGGTCGAAACGTCGTTCCCCTCCTTTCCTCTGGCACATCTCTTTCCCTTCATATCCCCACTAATATACTAACAGTGCCCGGCAGAACCCTCCATCTTGTTGATATAAGACGGCTCGTGACAGTACACCAAAGACGACGGCCTGTCGGCAGCGTCCGCATTGGCTGTCTTCGATTTGAAAGCAGCCGGTCACAACTTCCAGTGCGGCTCGATCTGTAAGCAAAATACGGCGATTAAGGCCCAGCGCACATAATGCTAAAACGAGCCCCACTGTACTCCGTTTCACAGCTCCTCCGGTATTTCAGCGTCCCTGCCAAGCACGCGCCCTAGTGCAGTGCAAACACTCTTCAGGGACACATGCTCGTGCTTGTAGCTTCGGCCTCACTTGCGCTTAAAGTCAAGCGGACCATAAACATAAAAGGTGCAATTAAATAAAGCAACATTAAACTCCACGCAATGGTAAAGTGCACGTGGGCAGGAGCGCTTTGACCGACGATTTGCTGAATCACGTTTGCCCAGCTCCTCCTACAGGATGTGCCCACGGTTGGCCATCTTTTGTAGCGTTAGCTACACTGGCCGAGGTTGAGCAGTTTCGCGTGGCTCTCATAATGAGCCGTGCTCAATATGAAAGCCACGCGCCACGCGCTAACAACGCGGCGGCGGCGGCGCCGCCGCCGCCGCCGCGCGCTTTGCATAATGAGCACGGGTCGCATAATGAGCACGGCTCATTGTGAGAGCCACGCAAGCCGCCGCCGCCGCACGCACCGCCGCCGCCGCGCCCGACTCGCCCACCTCGCCGGTCTGCGCATTCCAGAGGAGTGACATCATAGCCGCGGCAGACGCACTGGCGCCGCCGCGTGCCCAGCTGTGCGCCTCCGTTGCGCAGTAGCCAAGTCTGACGCTGCACCGGAGCCGCTTGATAGCGCCTCTCATTTTGTGCGCATAAGCTCACGCTACGTATATCCTGGCATAGCCGAGCTAAGCCACCGCAATTTTTGGTAGAGTTATATTATCTCTAGCCATCATAGTAATATGGCGGACAGCGCTGTGGCGCCGGGCTGCCATAAAAATAGACGTGGGTCTAGTACACTGTACCGTGGGGGATATTTCGTGCTTGATTAAAGTCGCTCGACGAAGCAGATTTTCGAAACTCAGTGGATGCTACAGAGGAAGGTCGACTATGCCATCATGTTGTACGGCGCGCTGTTCAAATCGCCCCGATTGCGAAAAGGCAAGAATTTACCATCGGTAAGTATAATTCAATGTTTTGTGGCTATCCTAGCGCGCAGATATTAGTTCGGTGAAAAATATTTATTTGTTCCCATGGCTTCCACGAAGTCGCCCCGCGACCTTTCAGCTATGGGTGGAAAGTGTGTACCCTAACTAACGGGCGTTAGATTGCGCCACCATACTACTATGGTGTGGCTAGAGATCATATAACTCTACTAAAAAGATGGCCGACTGTGGTCGCATTCGCGGAGCGGGCAAACGCGATCCAGCAAATAGTCATAGAGATATCAGTGGTAAAACCTGATATTGACAATAACACCTTTGATCGCGGTCAATTCAATTGTTTACTTTATGGCATGACCTCCAAGATTCTTAGTTCGCAAAGCTTCATCCGGCCCTTTTAAAAGCTCGTTTGTCAGGCAAAAGAAGCCGGCATCAACATCTCAAACGTTCAATGTGCGCACGCGGTGAACGAAAAGGGAGAGGTGGCTGAACAATGCCAAAAAGGGGGCCGAAATAACACTCAGGGTTCGCGTACCTTCAGGCAGGGGTGGGGTGCCTTTATGTGCGCTTTGCTTAGGTTGATGACGCCAGGCCATTTTGTTCTGAACGCTTCTTTTCCTTTTTTGTTCTACTGGGTGATTCCGGGCGGCGACAACTGCAGAAACAAAAACAGGCGCGGTAACAACAAGGAACTGCAAAGCAGACGACATCGGTACCCCGAAAAAAACAGTCAAAATATCCCGACAAACCATTTTTCTAATCGATTAAGTGTCCATTCAATATGTTTTCTCAGTAAGGATGATAAAATAATGCATTGGCCACTGATATCAGAAAAGCTCGCGCCGCTTTTGAGTCGAAAAGATCGTCTGCTAAAGACACCGGCTCTCGGCGACATATGCTCGTTCGTTGGCGGCAGTTGGCGTCGCGACCACTTGCGCCATCTCTTGTCTCCCGTGCGAAACGGCGCCGTGTTGTTTGAAGAACGGTGCCGTCGCTGCGTTTCCATAGGAGCTAAGCCTCTTTCTTCCTTTACTTTTTCCTCAGGTACGTTCGCTCTTTGCAAATTTTACACACAAAAAAATGCACCATCTGTGGGCAACGCTCCACAAAATCGTAGCGCGATAGGTTAAGAAACCGAATTTTGCGGTCGATTTAAAGAGCCTGGCCTCTCCTTGAATCACCCTGAGAGGCGGAAACAAGCGTCTCTTGACACGAGTTCTTGGCGTTGGCCCTGCTACGGCGGCATTTTGGTACCGGATATTTCTTTGTATTTTCGCTGTGAGCGCGTGCTGTCGGCATCGGGTACTATACTCTGTTTCATACTTAGCGTGCAACGCTGTCAAAGCTACTGGCGCGAGCTTGGGGCTTGATCTCGTTGATCATTTGCACGCGCTCTCGCGCAAACAAAACCATAGATGAAGCCACGCGCTCGCGCCAGTAGCTTTGACAGCGTTGCACGCTAAGTATGAAACAGAGTATACCAACGTTACTAGAACAACTCAGTTGGGAAACTGCCATAGAGCCATGCTCCGAAAAAGTGGCACCGATCCGTACTCGAGAGCCGAGCTAATAGCGATCGCAACGCCGCCATTTCTCCCTCAGCGGCCACCCTGGGAACTGCACGGCTGTTTGTATTGGTTCGGGAGTATCGCATTCGATAGCTTCCGCTGTGACCGTTCTATTTCGGCTTTAATCGGCCATTTTGGCGCCGAAACATATACGGTGGAAAGGGTTTCAGGGACGCCAACCCCGGTCTCCCAAGCAGACATGCCGCGACTTACTACCGAGGTTAGGATGCGCCCAGGGCGGGACGCGCTGCCTGAAACCACCGGTGAGACATGGTTGTATAAAAACAATATTAATGCCGCAAAACCTTGTAAACTAAATATCTTAGAAAACATCACGCGCCTGTCATTTTGTACTAAACTCCAATAAAAGTTCCTACAAAAAAAAGTTTTTTTGTCACGACTGTTTTAGCACAAAAACATGTTTTCTAAAAGCTCAAGGTGACCACAGTAAATAAAAAAAGAATCAGCCGCCATCTTGGCACCTCGAGCCTGGGAGTTTCGGTACACTGGGAACATTCAGAGCCGTGTATACAGAGAGTTTGCTCAATGGGAGGCGCGGGCAGAGCCAGGGCGTGCATCAGACGCAGAAAGAGGGCTTGCCATGGTCTCTTGGCCAACCAGAAGCCAAAAAGAATCCCCTAGCGGTGGTAGCCAGAAACAGTTTTGGTCGTTTTAATAAGCGCGTAAGAGTTAAATGTAGTGACCCTTTCACCGAGAGTTACTCCGATGCACTGATCAAATTTGTTTCTCGCGTCCACCGCCAGGGTATTGTTTCCGGCTTCTGGTTTGCCACATTCGAATTTGTGAAGACGCCCTGGAACACGCCCAGCCCGCTTTCGGCCAATGGCGCCTTCTCATTTGTCTCCTATATTTCCCAATGAATGGCCAAACCCTCTACATATACGGCTCTGGGAACATTCAGTGGCTCTATAGCAGTAGCCATATAAGGCAACTTTCATGTTTCAACTCGTCGCTAAAGGGTGGCGCTGTTATCGTATTTAGCTTAGGGTGCCTACATGTCTGTCTGTCTCAGGGTGAAGACATCCATTGTTGCACTGAATGTCCAGCGCGTGACGCTCTCGTGCACCCGGTGCGTGACTTGGGCGCTAAAATGGCGTCTCTACATTAGCCAAAGCTACGCGCTCGAGCTGATTGACACCGGATTGCGCGTACTTCAAAATGCACAAAAAAGCGATTGGGCGTAAAAATGGCTGAGATGTCACCACTCAAGCAAAAGCGCGCGTGTGTATGAAGGCACTCTAATTTAGCTTAGGGTGCCTACATGTCTGTCTGTCTGAGGGTGAAGACATCCATTGTTGCCCTAGTTGCCCTAAGTGTGCCAGCGCGTGACGCTCTCGCGCACTTGGTGCGTGACTTGGGCGCTAAAATGGCGTCCAAGCATTAGCCAAAGCTACGCGCTCGAGCTGAGGGACACCAGATTGCGCGCGCTACAAAATGCATAAAAAACGATTGGGCGCAAAAATGGCTGAGTTGTCACCACTCAAGCAAAAACGCGCGTGTGTATGAAGGCACTCTAATTTAGCTCGGTCTTGGTGGACGCCAGCGGCCCATGTTTTGACGGTGAGTTTCCAAACTGAGCATTCTAGTAGCGTTGAGCGCTATAGACCTTTTCAAAAAAGAGCGTGAGGCCGGTGCCATCTTTAGTATTCGTGCGTATGGCGCGTGCTTTCCTCGTTTTCCGAAGCAACGAACACGCACGTACTGGGCAGTGAAGATCGCACGCTCGACTGTGATTTTGTAAACATTGGAGGGGTCTATATTCTCTTTTTACCCTTAAAGGGGCGATGCAACGATTTTTGTATTTTGCGCAAATACTGCTCAGAACGGATCCCTGACGTTAATGACCTGTGAAATACCCGTTCGTTTTTCACCACACGCAATCGAAGTCGCAGAAAAAAAATAAAGAAAAACGAGCAGAGTTCACCCCCTCAACTCGCAGCCAGAACAAGCGGCCACGTGATCGGGAGCCGATTATATGCCGCCAATGTTGATCATAGCCATGCGCTGGGGTTGACAAGGCACAGGACACGCGCTGAGTTCCAGACATTGTTATGGTTCGGCTGTTGTCGTCATTGCGGCGATTGGACGCAGGACACTACCCGAATGCTTCTCGAGCTATGGATTATCACGAGCCCAAATCGAGTGTCCACGCCATGCTCGGGTCCAATCTATGAGCCGCATTCAAATATCGTCACTGGGCGGTACTACTACCGCCCAGCTACGTCATCAGGTTTTGCGAAGGAGAGATTGAATGAAAACGCTCGGTTTTGTCCTCGAAATTACAGCGCAACAAAGGAGTTTCTTGGTCAGTGGCGTTGCGTGCGAGTATCCTTGAGTCCCACTAGTGCCAGTAAGCTCGTGTAAAGTGAAAAACATTCCAATTGAATATCGTTGCACCGCCCCTTTAAGCAGAAACCAGAATGGGGGATCGGTGGCCGAGTGGACTAGCGCACACCAGCTCGGAGCACGTGGAGCGAAAGCTCGCGCTGCAGAACCCAGGGATCTTGGGCTCAATCCCCACCCCTGCCCGTTTCGATCTGGATGAGCATCGTACCGGCGTGCGGTCGTGTATCACTACTGCATGGTGCACGTTAAAGACCCCAGGCTAGCGGTTGTACTTGCACTGGCTAAATGTCTCATCTACAGCAAGTGTACAAGAAAACAGAAAGTAGACTCGTCGCAACTTTGAAATGGCTAACCAACTACACGCTGTCTAAATATCCACACAACCCCCAAGAGACTCAGAAGTTCCGCGTTCGGCGCGAGCTTTCTGCCCTTGCTAACAGAAGTGTGGACGCGCCGGCACTCGCAACCAAAGCACTGCGGAAGCCAACGAGCTCGCGCTGAAGGAGGAGCTTCTAGTCTCAGCCCTATATAGGCAGGGGCACTGTCGGTTTAGGGCCCTCGCGCGGGCGCGGTCGCGCGCCGCGCTGCCTTGTCTTCTTCTGGCATTTTCGAAGTGGAGACCGCGCGAGCACAATTGCGACCGGCGCTCAATGTGCGCGAGCGCACGGGTACCCATAGCGTTGGCTTCATAGCCGGGAAGAGTTGTCCCCGTGTATAATCATATTCCGCATATCGTGCCATTTGTCACAAATGCGAGCGAACCTTCGGGACACTTGTTCCATGACGAGGCCGCGCCGTCAGACACCTTTCTCTCTCTTTTTTCCACCGTGTCCCCGAGTATTGCCAAGTAGCACTAATACGCCATGACACACACAAAAAAAAAAAAGAAGGAGCAATCTGTGGTGTATAAAACGCGCGAGAGGGAAACAATCAAAGTGACAGAATAGAAATCCACAAAACACGTGTTTTTGTTTTGTTTTTTCTCATTGCCTTTCGTGGGTCGTTCGTCGAACACGAAGATTGTTTGCGTTATGGCGTAGCGAGGGGAGTGGCCGAAAGAACGCCGCAAGGTTTTCTTTTCTCACTAACCCGCAGGTTCGATAATCATCGTGACGTTTTCCATTGAAGGGGCGAAGAATCCCTACCACTCCCTAGGCGCCGAACAAGAGCACAACGAAGGAGCGCGCAGACGCGACCGTGGTTTATACGTGTGACGTCACGGCAAAAGATTACCAGCTGCGACCAACATGTTTGATGGTCTCTAAAAGCACGGCGGAAACTTGAGGTAATTGCATTCTAAAATCAGCACCATCGAAGTTGACAGTCTGATACGGTATCAGACTGTCAACTTCGACGGTGCTGATTTTACAATGCAATTACCTCAAGCCTCCGCCGTGCTCATAATTCCGCCGATACAGCAGAATTTACTGAAAAACGTCCCTGCCGTTTTTTTTTTCTTTCTCTCGGCCCTTTGGATATGATCAAAGTGTAGCCCGACGTGACTAGGTCAGATTTAGCCGAGTAACGTTGTCCGCCTTATCGGCAGAGAAAATCATTTTACTGTTTTCTCTAATAGCGATTATTGGTCACGTATAGCCTATACGTGACCAATAATCGCTATTAGAGAAAAACAGTAAAATGATTTTATTCTATACTCCGTTTCACCTTATGTTGTACCGCAGCGAAGGCTAGAAGCGCGAGCTCATAGCGTTGGCAGCTGCTATTGGTGCACGAGAGCTTGTGCCGCCGAGATGTGCCCTAGAGCAAAGAGCTCGCGCTTGTAGCCTTTCCTGCGGTAGAACCACCGTGGGTAGAACACAAGGTGAAGCACAGTATACCAAAAGCGTCGGTGTGGTCGGCTTTCCAAAATTAGCCAAACTGGAATTAATTCTGCTTTCATCAACGGAAATAAGAGTAATGCCAGGTTGTCAATATCGACGGTGATGTTTTAAGAACGCGATGACTTCGAGCTTCCATCGTACACAATCGAACTTGTCACCGTCGATTCGAACACGCACCATCGAATTTGTCGTTCACAACTAATAATACTGACCCTGACGTCAAGGGTAGGATTAGGAATCATAAAAGGACGTCACTGAACGCGCCTGCACACCACGAGCCCTTGCACGAGCCTCTCGCTTGGAAACCTGTTATGGCCGCTCGTGAGTTCATGGAACGCGAACCGTTTTAATGCGCCGAGAAAGTGAGAGAGAAGGAGACGAGAGGGGACGTCAGAACGCCAGGCTCTGATTGGAACGATTAGAGGTAGACCTAAAGCCTTTGTCTCCACTGCACTCGTCGAACGCGTTAAAACGCGGAACGCCGGCGTCTGGCGTTTGGCTCTCGCATTCGGAATGCGAGAGCCAAACGCCAGACGCCGGCGTTCCGCGTTTTAACGCGTTCGACGAGTGCAGTGGAGACAAAGGCTTTAGGTCTACCCTCTAATCGTTCCAATCAGAGTTCGGCGTTCTGACATCCCCGCGTGCTTTTTAAAAATCGCACGCTGTGCCGCCGTACTAGAACACCTTAAAGATGAGCCGGAAACGCGTTTAGCAGCTGGTTTGGTGTAACAAAATACGGGAAGGAGCTCATGATAGTTAAGAAACACGGCCCAAACTCATGAACAGTGGCGTACCAACTTGTTTTTGAGTGGGGGGGGGGGAGCAGACCATAACCCCCCCCACCCACCCAGGGCCGGGGGCGGTGCCCTTGGTATCCCTTGGGCGCCGCCGGCCAATGTTTGCCCTGCCCAGTGGCGGCTGTTTCAGGGGGGGGGCAAAACACATGCCTTGCCCCCCCCCCCTCTGAGAACTCGGGGGGGCAAGCGCCCCCTTGCCCCCCCCCCTCCAGGTTGGTACGCCCATGCTCATGAAATTATCTTTACTTTATACAGCTGTGCAGCGAAACGGATTTAGGATGTATTGTGTCTGATGCGACAGCATCCTCCATTCACGCGCCTTGAGCAGACACATCGTGCGCAGCAACAGGCCCGAGTGGGGAGCCGTCATGCTCGCCTGGGTAATGCCCAATACGCGACAAGAGAAAGAAAATGGAATCGAATATTCAACCACCGGATGAAAATTGCGCACAGATGTTTTCAATATAATTACAGAAAGCTTCGCTGCAAACATTTTTGATAAGTATGGTTTTTCGGTGTCACGTGGAAGTGTGCAATTAATTGAACGTCACCTATAGGGCCGGTCTTGTACGCGTTACTGAAAAAAGTAACCGATTACAAATTACTTTATTGAAAATGTAACTGATTACAGTAATCAATTACTGCATCACAAATGTAATAAAAAAATTACCAAAAAGTAATTGATTACTTTTCACTGTATTTTTTTACTTTTTATAACGAAATCAAAAATGAATACAGGTTTGAAGTAGTTACATTTTGTTTCTTTTTGTCTCTTTTTCGAGTTGGAATTGGTGTGTGTGTGTGAGTGTTAGTGGGGGGGGGGGCGTCTTTGTCGTAGCTAGATGAGGTCAGTGTAGAACACAGTCGTCTATGCCGCGGCAAACCTGGATCGTACCAACCCGTACACAGGAAACGAGGCACTCTCGACTGCTCGACAGTCAAAATGTCGCTGAGTGCGTTGACATTCTAATCCTTCTGGTATCTTAATTGTTTTTGTTTTTATTGCGAAAGCCTTAACTGTCCCATGGAGCGAGCTGACGTCATCAGTTTGAAGCGCGAAAACCGCACCTAGTTTCCCCGATGCCTCGGTTCCATTGGCTGGCGCGCGTCGACGGGGCTCCCATTGGCCGCTGCGCTCGTCCGTTTCCACGACCGCTCACCTTATACTGAGTGTCCATCAGCGCGCCGTTAACACGGAGCGTCCAAGGTCACCAGGAGAGCACGCGCGCTGACCGGCGACGAAAAGTACGCAGCATACGACAAAGGGAGCGGACGAGCAGACGACAAAGGGAGCGGACGAGCGGCGTGCATGCTTTCGCATTCACAACTCATAAGAAGTGCTTACGTGTACCTCGAGTTTTTTTGTCGTTTAGGGGTAAAAAAAGTTTCCAACGTTGGTGCAACATAGACGAGTGACGCACGGGCAGGCAGAGCGATGTTTACGTGAAAAAACTCAACTCAATCATTTTAGGTCTTTCGGAAACATACAATTGATTACTTGTAACTGATTGCAGAAAAATAGTAATTAAAATACAACGAACGTTACCGCAGAGAGTAATTGAAGCCTTAAAAAGTTACAATAAAATGTAACTGATTACAAATAATAAATTACTTGGTAACTCTTACGTACAAGTCGGTCTAGACCATTAGAGAATAATTAAATATTTATACTATTCCTCGTAAATCCTAATGCTCCGCAAGCGATGAACACGTTTAGGAACAAAAATTATCAATCTACAAAGTCGATTAGCTTTCACGGCATTTTATTCTTTAACACATTGAACATTTTCCCAGTTAGCATGTGCCTGTTTAATTTATAATTTAGTTAAATCAAAATAAAGATCCTTTCAAGAACGGGAGATAAACAGTCCTCCGACAAATCGAAATAGAAAAAGAAATCTAAGCACATTAATCTTTTATCCCGAAATAAAATGTATATTTCACGTTCCACAACTTCCTTTGATAGCCAAGAATTACCCTACGATCCCGCGAATTGTGCGGTGGCGCTCATTGTTACATCAATCTATGGGCTTGCATACATATGTGTTGTGATATCGCTTGGGGCTCTACTTTTGCCTTCTGTATTTAATACATTTCTTAATTGGTGTTTGTTTTCGTCAAAGTGGGTTCCTGTTTTAGAATGTTAAGAACTATATCTACATTTCGCAATAAAAAAGGCCGTAAAACATCGTCATTTTTTAAAGTTTCTCTGCATTCGGCAGAAACAGTAATCACAAGAAATAACATATAAACAAAT
Source organism: Ixodes ricinus (assembly GCA_037355805.1). Taxonomy (NCBI): domain Eukaryota; kingdom Metazoa; phylum Arthropoda; class Arachnida; order Ixodida; family Ixodidae; genus Ixodes; species Ixodes ricinus. The sequence continues at coordinate 70,588 of JAZHYW010015349.1, forward strand.
ATGGTTCAGTGAGGTGTCAACTAGTGTCAATAGTTACAGTAAACACAGTCAAGCAAGGGCCATATGAAAGAACGCTGAAAATGGTCCGTAGAAAAGAAAACAAAAAATACAGCTCGTGCCGCCAGTTGTCGAGCGAGCAGTTTGGCGCGATTAGTCCCTTCCGATGTATCGCCGAGTCCGAAGACCTGGCAGAGACCTGGCCGGAGCAGGAAAACGCGACAACAAAACGGGTTTAAAATCTCGATAACCGTGGGACAGCAGGTCCGCCAACTTATTTCATGACGTTTGCCCACGCGATACACAACATATTCCACAGGTCCGCAGACTTGTCGCCGGACACGTTCCTGTGGTCCGCAAACCAGCTCTTAAGTTTTGCATTTTTTTTTTTTTTCACCGGGAACATGGCAGACTTTGAACCGCAGGAAAGGTGCCGTAACCGATTCCGTAGGAACTTGTCCGGGGACAAGTCCACCGTGTGAATACTCCTTTAAGTCCACGCGTCCGCGGACTGAAATAGTACTTTATCTCTATTGCAGTAAACCTTTCTGACAAAAAAAAAATATGGTTTTCGTTGTTATTAAAATTAAAAAAAATATCGAAATGTGTTTAACAATTGACGATCAAAAACGAAGACGAGCGGACTGCGTTCACTCGTCTTCTTTTTCTACATTTTGAGCACATGCGTTGCACATGCGCAAGTGTGCCTCGGCTCTTACTGCAGAAAGTTGTCAGCGAGTACATATTGTATCGTATCGGGTATCGTCTCTTTCGTACTTCAACGGCCGACAGGCGTATGTTCTTCGCCGCACAGTGCTTTCTCGATTCGTTTCAGTTTCAGTGGTGAACAGATACTTTTTACGAGGCGCTTACCCGAGTCAAAACTCACGATAAGATTCACCACCTCGAAGGACTTGTGGAGCGTATGCGCCGATTGATGCTTTATTAGTTGCAAGTTCGAAATTAACGTTTCGTATCCCTTTCGTCCATCGCATTGGACTAATCTCTAGAATGACCAGCCTTTGTGTTTTTCGCTTCGGTGCATGACTTCAACTTCTTCCCTCACCAGCCAGCAGAAGGCCACCATTATTAGCCCAGCACGGGCCTCCACGCCGCACACTCAGACGATGATATCCACTCGGAGTACGCACTATACTTCGTTTCAGCTTGGGTCCAGACGCAGCGGATGCTACAAGCGCGAGCTCCGGGCTTCCAGCGACCCTGCCAAGCACGCGCGCTCGTGCAGTACAGGCACTGTTCAGGGCCGCACGCTCGTGCTTGTAGCATCGGCTGCGTCTGGACCCAAGCTGAAACGAAGTAGCATAGCCTGGACACGGGTATAACACGGGTGCTGCACCAGAGGGGGATTGGTGGGATGGAGAAAGAAGAAGACACCGTTCGGAACGGTCGTGTTTTCAATGCTCTCCAGTGAAAACGCACCGGCTTCAGGCCGGGGAACCTCTGAGGCTTCGGCCAGTACCACCGTAATGACGACTGAAGAGTACCGGACCGTACTTCCCCGTCTACCGACCGGTAATTTGAGCCTCAATTCTGTCTTCCTACACGGAGATCTCGCCGCGCGGCCATACCGAGCAACAGACTTCCGAGACGCTTTGCGGGACGTTGTTGACAGCCAGGATATCATCGGAATCGGCCAATTCCAGATGAGTCACGTCTGGATGGTAACCTGCGCAAACGCTTTGGCCAAGACCAAACTCGTAACCAAAGCAGAGCTCCACGTTAAGGGGCGCCGATGTCTAATCATCGACCCGGACACCAGGGACGTCAAACTGAAGCTTCTTTGGCTACCAGTTCACTTGGAGAACCAGCGTATCGAAGAAGCACTGTCGCCTTTTGGCACGGTGCGTTCGATTGTTAGAGAAAAATGGCGCTGCGCCGGAATGGAACAGATGGAAACGCTCAACAAAGAAGTGACGTTGACCCTTCACGAGGGAATGAACGCGAGCCAGATACCGCACCAGCTCACGGTGTTCGGCTGTCGAAGCTTGGTGCTCGTGCCTGGCCGCCCTCCACTATGTCTACGATGCTACCGAATCGGTCACATTCGTCGCGAGTGTAGGACCCCACGATGCGGTGAATGCCGACGCTATGGTCATGTAACAAGTGAGTGCGTCACCACCTATGCGGATAAGCTCCGACAAGCGAGAAGCTCAGCTGAAGATGTTCTCCTAGATCACCTAATGGACATAAGCGAAGTGGTCGATGCAACAGGAGAAGTCATCCCGTCCAGCACCATTTCAGGGGTACAGCTGGCAGCCCCACTGCAACCACCACCTGACGTCAGCCCTGAGTTGGCAACGATCACCGCTGAATATGAAAAGTCTGAACCGTTTGTGCAAGACGATTCTCGCACAGCTCCCACGGAGTTTTTGTCAGACAGCGACTTCCCTCTTTTAAGTACGACGTCAGCGGTTGCTTCACAGGAATCATCACCTCGACGAGAACGCTCGAACATCTTCAGCGGAACATCTGTCAAACGACCTGCCCCAACATCGGAAAAATCGTCTCAGTCGTCTACCAAGGCTGTCGCGATCGGCCACAACAGCGACGAGAGAGGCGACGCAAAACGCAGGCCAGCGGAGGTGTGTGAGCACCCTTACAGTAAGGCCACCCCGCCTGCTGACGTAGTGGAAGACGCTGATGAACTACCCCCTTAACTAACACCTCCCCGGCATTTCCTCCCCTGAGCTTCGCTACCATCAACGTCAGAGGTCTGTGTTCGCGTGCACGTCAATCCCAACTGTATAGGGTCCTCTCAAAGGAACAGATTGACTTTGTTGCCGTCCAGGAGACAAAGATATCGTCCGACGAGGACACAGCTCGTGCTTTGGACCCTTTCCTCTCAAGTTATGAGGTATGTGTGAGCCATGCGGATGGCTTGTCGGGAGGGTGCCTCTTGTTCTTAAAGAAGAGACTAGAATACTCGTCATTTTCACATGCTGTGGATGATAAGGGCAGGTTCATATGCTGCGATTTTTTCTTAAACGGTATTTCCTGGCGTTTAATTTGCATTTATGCCTACAACGATGTTCGACAAAGACGTTTGTTTTTTGAAAATCTCTCCCCCTTCCTCGACACCGATAGGCAAGTTGTTATCTTTGGTGATTTCAATTGTGTCTGTAATATCAATGATAGATCAGTGCCTCCTACAAGACCTGACGGCAGTGCTGACATACTAAACAACCTCACATATAACTTCCACCTATTTGATGTCGGTGCTTCTCAGGTTACTGCTAGCCGATTCACTCACATTGATGCTCACAGTAACGCGAGGCTTGACCGTGTTTACGTTTCAAGCCACCTTTTTTCGCATGTGTCTACTTATGAAGTAAAACCTATGTCCTTTTCTGATCACTGCATTGTAAAGGTTCGTATCGGGGCAGACGTACGTAATAAGTCACGTCCAAAATGGGAATTATGGAAATTCAACACAAGACTTCTTAGTAGCGATGATTTTCAAAAACGTGTTCATGAATGTTTTAACAATATGTCAAAGAATGAAAAATTTGGCACTTTCGCCCAATGGGACTCATTTAAACAAGAGGTTAAAAATGAAGCGATCGAATTTTCTTGTATTGCATCCTTTCACGCAAAGAAAGACGAAACTGCCCTTTTGCGAAACCTCAATAGCCTTTATGAATTGGAGTGTGAAAAACCTGGTGAATTTCAAGAAGAAATCATACTGGTCAAAAGTCAGCTGCAGCGCTATCAGCAAAATCGCTATAATGGTGCACTGGTACGCTCTAGGTGTAGGCGTTTCTTGTCATCTGAAACACCCTCGCGGCGTGCCATTGATGATGAAAGGCGCCATGGGCTTTCCGAAAAAATCAAACTTTTGAACTGCAACGGAACCCTTTCAACCAACGATGCTGTTATAATGGGTACATTCGAATCCCACTACAAAAACCTATTCCGGAAAACGCCATCTTCTAACAGTCAAATGGCAGAGACTTTAGTTTCTATGTTGCCTAAGGTGAGCGAAATTCAACGCGAACTACTTAGTGGACCAGTAACGCTGGAGGACATCCGTTGTGCGATAGATGAGTTGCCTAACTCTAAAACACCGGGACCGGATGGGCTCCCAGCAGAGTTTTACAAGGAGTACAAGGAATTACTGTGCCCTTTCTTACACAAAGTATTTATGGAAGCGTACGATTGTGAACGCTTACCACCATCTTTTGTAGCAGCCATACAGTATTAATTCCCAAAAGTAAGGATACAGATAAACTTATGCACGTAGAAGGATACCGCCCTATTACTCTCTGCAATGTGGATTATAAGATATTCGCTAAGATTCTGACAAAACGGCTTCAGTACGTCGCTTCTAGTGTCATTGGTGACCATCAGACATGTGGAATTAAGGGGCGTAGCATACAGACCAATATACACGTTGCACGCTCGGTCATAGAGAGCTGTACTCGGCATAACGACCAGGTCGCCATAGTTCAAGTAGACTTGGCGAAAGCCTTCGATCGCGTATCCCATGACTTCCTTTTCGCCATCCTTAGACACATAAACCCGGGACCAACGTTGTTGAAAGGAATCGAACTATGCTACCGAAGCTGTGCTACCCGTCTCATTGTTAATGGTTCACTCTCGACTCCTATAAATTTAGAATCGTCTGTTAAACAAGGGTGTCCGCTATCCCCTCTTTTGTTTGCTCTCTACTTAGAACCTCTTTGCTTGAGTGTACTGTCCAACCCTGCAGTGAACGGTTATCGCTTCTATTCCGCGGAAGTGAAAGTGTTGGCCTACGCCGATGATATAGCGTTTTTCTGTGCCGATAAGAAAAGTGTCAACAATGTCTTTACATTAACTCAAACATTTTGTGAAGCATCGGGAGCGTTGGTAAATAACTCAAAATGCGTTGGCTTCTGGTGCGGCCAGTGGGCCACAGCACCTTCGAGGTATGCTGGTATTGCGTGGAGCTGTGGAGCTCCTCAGTATTTAGGAGTTCCCTTAAACTGCATTCGGAACAGTGGTCATTACTGGTCTGAACGTGTGGCAAAGATCAAACGTCAAGCCAATATAATGAAATCAAATCGGTGGTCAATCTTTGGACGCGCTAAAGCTTGTAACATTTTCCTTGTAGCAAAACTCTGGTACGTGCTCCAGGTAATTTGCTGTGCGAGAGGCCAGATTCAAAAATTCCATAGAGTTTTCGCGACTTTCGTCTGGGATTCCACTTGGGAACCCATGCAACGAGACAACCTTTTTCGCTCTATTGATACAGGTGGTCTTGGGCTGATTCACCTATTCTTAAAACAAGTGGTTGTTCGTTTTATGTTCTTCCGAACTGTATATCCCATCATTTTCTGCGCACTTACGTGCAAACAGAACTTTCAGAAGCTTTACCATACCTGGTAGTCTCATCTGTGCCTGTGGGCACATTGCGTCCTTTCGGTTTCCTTGGAGAAGTAGTTAGCGCGGTTGAGTTTTTGAAAACCCGGTTTTCTCTGGAGTATTTATTTAAAGTTCCCCGGAAAACAATTTATGCTGATCTGATTGACGTTGTGTTTCCTGTACCTTTGTATCGAAGCCTATTTGGTAACGGTCAGGAACAAGATGTCTTTAAACGTGTGAAGAAAATGCGAGTGTCACCTTCTGCAAAAACCTTTTTTTTTAAACTTCACACTTCTACGCTACCTGTCAAACCTTGGCTTCAAGAAAAAGGCATTTTCGTTCCGTGGTCAGTGAACTGCCGCCTTTGTAACCAACCAGAAACTATAGAACATTGTTTTATTTTCTGCACTGATGCTTACCTCTTCTGGGATGTGTTACAAAGAACTGTGAAAAAAGATTTAAATATAAGCGCATACACAATCCGTTTTCTACCTTTAAACCCGAATGACAGCTTCCCTTATGATCTGTTTACACTGATGGGCTTGCATAGTCTCTGGAAAACGAGAATGATTGACAGAAATGCTGACGCTCCCCGGACAACAAAGTCGAATTTTATAGAAACTGTATCACATGTACGAAATGATCTCTTGAATCAATGTATTCATCTTCCGGATTTTTAGACGTAATATTCAATACAAAATACTGTATAGAGTTGTGAAGCCGCACTGGTGTAACCTTAGATGAACGAAATGTATGTCGACGCCTGTACATGAGACCTAGCGACAACCTTGGTGTACTGTGATTTCAAGTGCCTTGTGTTTACCTGACCAAATTCCATGTAATAAAAAAAAAGGATATCGGTGGCCGAGTGGTGCTAGCGCACACCAGCTCGGAGCACGTGGAGCGAAAGCTCGCTGCTGCAGAAGCCCAGGGATCCTGGGTTCAATCCCCACCCCTGCCCGTTTCGATCTGGATGAGCATCGTACCGGCGTGCGGTCGTGTATCACTACTGCGTGGTGCACGTTAAAGACCCCAGGCTAGCGGTTGTACTGCACTGGCTAAATTGCTCATCTACAGCGAGTGACTCGTCGCAACTTTAAAAATGGCTGACCAACGACTCGCTGTATAAATATCCACACAACCCAATTTTTGCTGCACCAGCGATCGGCGCGAACGCGGGTCCGATCACGCGCGCAGAAATCGATGCCCAAGATACGAGTCTGGCGGCCGCCAGTGCTGCTTAGTAGACTCCAAAAGGACCGGAGACTCATTCTCACATTTGGGCGAACGTCACAGGCCCGCGCATTTTGGGCATTTCGCCTGACCAGTATATATTTCATACAAAAAAAAACACGTTACACGTGTTGTTGTTGTTGTTGTTGTTGTTTTCTAAGTACAAAAGAAGACTCCCTTTTGTACTTCGCGCACAAATGGTCATAGAAAACTGTATTTTTAAATATTGAAAATAAATCCAGAACCTAACCTATTTGATTATAATTCACCTTGTTCGAAGAATGATACGCTTTTCTACGTTAAAAGTTATGGCATAAATTATACATAAAATAAAAGATTAAATGTATAACAATTCAAACGATTCAACAAGTACAATATTGTTATTGTCCCTGAAAGTTATCGTGCCGAAAAACAACTTTAAACACGAGAGGAAACTCTAAAAGTACAAATGTCAACATCAATAGTCTCAAAAGGGAATCTTCAATTTCTCTTCTTCTTTTTTCCCGTTTACGACAACGAACATCGTTCGGCATTGTTTCGACAACAATCAGCATCAGGAAATGTCGTATGCCTGTCTACGCTTAACTGTACAGTTGGTGTTCGTCCTATGCTACCGCAATAAAACAGTGAGTAGATTCGCTCAAATGAGTACATCTAGTTGTCTTATCTGTATTGATATTTCCAAGTATTTCGATATTATTACGAATGAAACACGTAACTCGGTTATGTTCGAAATAAACGTTTGATAAGGCGAACCTCCAAGTTCACCTGGTGGGTCAGCCGTGGTTTTTTAGCATCCCCGCGGCCGGGAAACTTCCATCAGTCTCACACTTTCGCTGTTGGTACAGAATGGCTTGGAATCAATAGAAGGACTACAAAAACATTCTGGCTTTCCATACTTAAACCCAGGCCATGAGAATATGAAACAGATGAACTACAAACTGGACCACGCCAACTTGCGGCTTGCGCAAAATCAAGAAATATATTTAAAGATAATATTGTGCCACAAATCTTTCATATCATTGTAGGGTGTCATAAAAAGTTGGGTACATGTACAACCTTTTCTGGTGTATAAAAGCGTGCAGAAAGCAAACTTGGAGTTTCCACTGATTGTCCAGCGTTCAGGGTTCGGTGCCCCGAGGTAGTCAGTTCTTGCGAGAATTACAAGACTTCCAGGCATTTAGGATATCCGCGACTGCCTGAAAATGTCACTTCTGTCTCTATCTGCGTCTACATATTTGTATATAAAACGCCAGGGTGTGTATAAACAGCGAAACTTGCAGGACTCTACCGCAGCGTTTTTTGCTTTGTTTCGTGTAAATGAAATACGGCTGTCATAACATTGAAAATGGCAGAATTGAGCAAATCAATCCGGAAGATGCCGCGAACTTGACCTACGAAAAGGCAGCAGGGCCCTTCCAACTGCGGCGTTCGATTAATTCGACGGAGACAAGCAATGATCTTGCCAGATAAGTGAGCTCACGGGCTCCGTCTTTCCGCTGGGAACCGGGCGGGAGGAAACGACGACGATTCCGCCCTCCTAATCACAATAATGCGGCGGGCAGTGGACGACAAGTGGGTCGGCGGGGAGAGCCGGCTCCAGACGGCGGCCAGAATGCTGGGCGCCAGTTTGATCGATCACACGGCAGGAGCGAGGGGGAGAGATATACAGAGCCCCGCATATGGACTGCAGACTCGAAAGAAACTGCCGTTGACCGGGAATACTCGCATTCCAGGTCGCTCGACTTCGGGGTTAAGGGAAGAAATACCTATGTCAGCGCAACACAAAGAGAGACACTCCTTCGACGAGCTGACTGACGAATGACTGCGAAGAAAGAGAGAATCGAGCGATGCGCGCGTGTGTGGAAACACCGTTCCGCTTCCGCCTCGTATACGATTGCAGGAGTCGTTTTTGTGCTTTTCTCTTAGTTCTGTGCCGAGGGACAAACTCCGCTCAATCATCGCTACACTCCAAGTAAAACGCCACTTAAAAGGAAAAAAAGTTATGCGACCTTTCCGTTTTTCCTGCCTAAAATTCTCAATATGGGTGGCCCGACGGAATCGTCGTTTCTTTCTCTCTGTTGTGTGTGGCCCCTCTCGCAGCCAAAGGATTGTCCCTCTCGGAATGAAGGTTCTAAACGGCGATGCTAATCAAATTAAAAATTTCTACACAAAAGCTTTCTTTTTTTTTTCGATTTAAAACGGCTTTTTCTGACCAACAAGGGAACACAAGCAAAACAGTTTTTCTTGTTTATAGAGCCTCTTCTCGCCTCGTCTTTTCTTCGGCGAAGCGAAAAACAAAGAGACGCAAGAAAAAGAAGAAACAACGATCTCCGCAGCGAGTTCGCGCTCTCCGTCTCTGACCACCCTCGCCCTTTTGGAGACAGTCTGCTTTGACTTGCTCTGGGGCTCTAAGTTGGACACTCGGCGAGAAAGTCGGCGAGACCGCCGACTTTCTCGCCGAGTGCAACTTTTGGAGACCCTGGTCGGGGCTCGCCAATAACTCGCCCGGGGATGATTTGATGATTGCAAACTTTCATTGCCCCCCCCCCCTCACCTCCTCGTTGGTTAGCACTGAACTAGGTACACTGTCATTGCAGTTCAACGCAACTGAAGAATGGAACACCTCAGGATTGTTTGGTGTATTCCGAGCAGGAAAAGAACGCGTCTGTGTTCTCACGTGTTTATTGCACCGCGAAACGCGAATAGACCGATCTCACCAGCCAGTTTCGTTACGCCACCACTGCCCGCATGCATTGTGTGAACTGTAGATCTTCTGCACGCGCAGCAACCTTGCTGAGGTTCGGCACGAGCCAACGTTGGCAAGAGCAGAGCACGAGACGGCAAGACCTTTCTCGTGCACTGTCTCCTCATGCACTGCCTCCTGTGAACTGGGTCGATCGAGAAAATTAAATCACTACCGAGTCACATTATCACGAAGTTCCAGATTTCTACGATGCGTATACCGTATTTTCCGGACTATAGTCCGCGGACTATACATGTTTAAAAGTTGAAATTTCAGGCTGCGCGGACTATCTACGCGTGCGGACTATACAGGAATTTTGTTTTTCAATATCGTTGATTATGACGAGACGCGACGGATTTTGTGAATAAAAGAGTGTGCTAATGATGATTTATGTATATTATCGGCTTGTTTGTGAGCTGAGAAAGCAGACATATGTCAAGGTGTGCCGCGTATTAGAGGATTTTCATGTCGACTAAGCCCCAGGTGCGGACTATGCACTGGGTGCGGACTATGCACCGGGTGCGGGCTGTATAAGCAAAAACTTTTATTTTTGACCCCATATTTGCCCCTGCGGACTATACACCGGGTGCGGACTATAGTCCGGAAAATACGGTACTCATCGTAGAAATCTTGAACTTCGTGAGATTGTGACGCTAGCGGTGGTGATAAAATGCGAAAGTTTGAGCACATGGCGTTACCTGAATCAAAAGATACAAAAATAAAACAAAATGTCTCAATGAGCTCACATCCACCTGAGCCTAATTAATATTCACCAAATCGAGGCTTGAGATTGTGGGCGTTTGTAGCAATTATTTCAGGGAAAAACTTGTCAGTAAGAAAGACCATATTGTTTTGTTTCTTGCTGACTAGAGTTTTCGCTGAAATAAATGCTACAGTCGCCCATTACCTCACATTTCGGTTGAATGAATACTAGGCTTAGGTGGACGTCGGCTCATAAAGAAATTTGCTTTTTGGTTGTTTTTTCTTTTGTATATTTTGATCCAGCTAGTCTGATGTGCTCAAACTTTCGGATTTTATCACCATCGCTAGCGTCCCATTCTCACGGAGTTCTAGCTTTCTACGATGCGTTATTTATTTGTGCGGACCGAAAAACTGGGTTTCATTATCTCGATCAATCCCTGTACAATTATGGCAGCGTCACGCATGCGTGGAACGCTTAGAGAGATCGGTCTATTTGCAGTGTCTGCGATCTTCGGTATCAACTGCCGTGACAAGCGAATTCGTAGCGGATTCTCGCGTGCGTATCGATCCATGGGACCCGAGCCTGCCGTGACCACAATCTGCGGTATCTCTGCAGTTTCTGCGACACGCGAATTCGTAATATATGGCGCGGTTCCCACGTGTTTAGCGCGCCATAGAACGCGAATCCACCTGTTTCGGTAGAAGCGGTGCCTCCTGTCGGAGGATTACCTTTCCAAAAAAGGGCTCCTGGCCACTTCCATTTTCAGTGTTCGTGCGTGTGGCGCATGATTTGCTCGCTTTACGAACCGACGAACATGCGCGTGCTGGGCTGAGGAGATCGCATGCTGGGCTGAGGACTTGTTGTAAATATTGGAATGGTGTATACTGCGCGCGCGGCCGTTTCAGCTGAGACGGCAGCCAATGCCGCAAGCACGAGAGCACGACACCTCAGCTTTGAAACGTTCGTCCACAGAACGAGCGCTCGCACTATACTCTGTTTCACCTTATGATGTACCGCGGGAAAGGCTACAAGCGCGAGCTCCTTGCTCTAGGGCACATCTCGGCGGCACAAGCTCTCGTGCGTTAAGAGTAGCTCACAACGCTATGAGCTCGAGCTTCTAGCCTTGTCTGCGGTATCATAAAGTGAAACGGAGTATAGAAGTAGAAAGTCACATCCAAAAGTCAGGAGCGCGGGCTAGCTCGCGCTCGTAGATTTGGCTGTAGTCTCAGCTTACGGTTGAACGGAGTAACGAAGGAGAGCTGAGAAGCTTCTTTGTACTAACTTGGGGGCGAAAGATACGATAAAACAATGCTTCAGGAGCAACGTAACTAGGTTAGATCAGTTGTGGTTAAGTTGTGTAACTCCCGCGGAGAAGGGGCTTTCCTCTCAGTGACTTCAGCCCGCCTACCGTCGTTTGAAGCGCCATCTAGACTGTCTTTGAAAAACAGCGCATTCCATAAAGTACGGTGAAACGCCATCTAGGCACTGTATAAAGCAATGACTCAGGAAGAATCCATTAAATCCACAATTCAACATGCTATCGATACCCACGCGTTGCCCTCTCCCGCCCGCCACCCTATTGTCAATCATCCCCAACCCTCATCTTTCTATCGTCTGCCAAAAATACACTAGGTCGACACCCCCGGTCGCCCCATTGTTTCTGCCATCTCTTACCCTACTGCCTACATATCCGCTTTTGTGGACTCTATCCTGCAGCCTATCATCCAGACTTTGCCTAGGTATATAAAAGACACCACGCATTTCCTCCAACAACTTCATTCATTCACGCCTAACTCCGACACCGTTCTATTCACCACGGAGGTTACCTCCCTTTACACTGTCATTGCCCACCAGGACGGTCGTCTGGCACGGCAACATTTTCTTGATCATATACAAAATCTGGACCCTCCCTCTCACATCATTGTCCGCCTTGCAGAGCTGGTGCTAGCCTAAACACATTTCAGTTCGACGGCTCTTTCTTCTGTCAGAAATGTGGGGTTGCAATGGGCACAAAGATAAGCCCTTCTTTCCCTAAGCTCTTTTTGGGGTATGTGGAAATGGCCTTCTTTGATTCCCTTCCCGATCCGCACCTCGATTTCTACGGCCGCTACATCGACGACATATTTGACCTTGGATCCCCCAGCACCGTCTCCAACTTCATTTAGAGCCTCTCGAAAGCGCACCCGTCTCTAAAATTCACATCATCAGTCTCCCAGACACTGACTTTCCTGAACCTCCGCATATCAGTGGGTGAGGGCCTCTTTGAAACCTCCATCCGTTATAAACCCACCGACTCCCAGAGCTACCTGCTCTATTCCACCTGCCACCTTCGATCTCAAGAAGATTCCATTCCATTTTCACAGTTCCTTCGCCTGCGTCGTATATGCAGCAACTTTGTTGACTTTAAAAACAAAGTGATCGAAATTATTTCCTTCTTCGTCGACCGGGGCTACCCTCTCCACTTGCTCGAGAGCGCTAAACGACGGGTCGTCGGCATTACCAGACATGACGCCCTTTTCGCAGACCCCCGTCCTAAAGACAAGATGAACCTCCTTATGTGCGTATTATCTTGCAGTCCCAAAACAAGCTCACGAGCTCCTCTCTGCAACACCTCACCTGCACGTCTCCCAACTAATTTCCAAGGCCCCTTCCGTCGCTTACCGCCGTCCACCAAACCTCCGCACTCTTCTCGTCAAAAGCAGCCTGAAGGCGAAAACCAACTTAGACCCGGTCGGCATCATACCTGGCACCACGCCCTGTAATGCTCCCAAATGCCTGACGTCCAAGCACTTTGCCTCCCCACAACAGGTTAAACTCAAAATTCCCGACAACCAGACCTGCAAGTCGGCCCATGCCGTCTACGATATTTCCTGTACGAGCTGCCCTGACATTTCGCACATCGGAGAGACGGACCGACGGCTGCACAAACGAATCTGTGGATACCGCCGTCTTGTCACCCGAAAATTGTCAGGAAACCTCCTTTCAGAGCTATCCACACATGAAGCTAACCATTTCTCGACCATGGTCGGCACTTGCGGTGCGCGAGTGCATGATCGCTCGGGACTTTGACAGCGCAGCCGCAGATGGTCACCCCCGAGCAAAGTTGCCGCTTCTCCTATGACCTAGTCGATTTCGAGTAATATCGTTTCTGCCCTCACCTTTCTCCTATCTCTAGGGGCTTTCTCGGTTGCTCTCGTGCATCATTTCCTCCCACCATTATAGTTTTTAATCATGTCAGCTCGCCATTTCGGCTTTTTTTAACCTGTCTCCTGTTATATAGTAGGGATACCTATATACAGTCCCAAAGCGTTTTTCATCGGGAGGGTTGTTGGCGTGAGGACCGGGAATAAGAGGGATTACCAAATGTTTCAAAATGCCCTTTTCCTTTTTTTTTTTTTTTTGGGGGGGGGGGGGAGTAGTTTTTGTGTTCGTACCGGTTCGCGGACAACCTACCCGCGTAGGCGGTTTCGGTACTGGGAAGGCTTGTGAACTCGAATGCAAATAAACGAACACTGAAAACGAATAGCAATAACTTGTTCCCGCTGCTGCTAACAAAAGCTTTTTTTTTTAGCAATTACTGTTTTGAAGACAACACGCGTCACCTGACAGCCCAAGTAGGAGGCTTCCTCGAACCGATTCCGAACCACGCGTCCGCCCGTCGTAACCGTTGTGGCCGTGGTTGCAGCAACCAGAGACCCTCCAGGACCATTTTGTGAGTATCGTGTTCTCGCGGAGGACGCCATAAGGCAAGTTCGAGAGCCTGTGTCACTTTCGCGTCCCAGCTTTGTCTTTTTTTTTTTCACTTTCTTTTTTTTTTTACTTTTTCTCGTTATTTATTACAATAGATGACAAGTGAAGAAGATGTGCTCCGTCTTCTAACGGTTTCGCCTTTCCCTCCTCTCGATGAATGCACCTACCCACATTTTTGTGATGTGTACGACCCTTACTTGTTCCTTGCCGTTTTTCGTGTTTATCACTCGAAGAAGGGCGTCCGCCCGAAACGTTGTGCCTTCCTTCCCGCCCACGGCCTTTTTTACTGTAGTACAATCATATGTCTTTTGCGATTTCGTATTCAAAGTCTGCCTCCCGTCGTTTGAAGCGCCATCTAGATCGTTGTTGCAGAACTGTGTTTTCGATAGAGCACGGTGAAACGCCATCTAGGTGCTGTGCATCAAGACACATGCATCCCATAAAATACACTGCAGCTACCATAGCAACCTTCCTAAAAACCGGTGGAGTGTCGAACGACGGGAAACAAGGGGGGGGGCACTGTTTGTGCAAGCAGCGTCTATGGGCAGTTACGTAACTGATCCAATCTAGTAACGTTGCTCAGGAGCTGAATCTACGTCACCGTAGCTCAATGGAGCTACGCACCAAACACATCAGCGATAAAAACGGGTGTCGCGCGGCGGTTACCATAGCAGCCGTCGCTAACGCTGTGACGTGACCTTATGTCGCGCCGCCGCAGCTTCAGCGACGGACGCTTGGTAACCGTTGCGCGACGCCCATTTCCATCGCTCGTGTGTTTGAGGCTTAACTAGCATCCTCACGCGAAGGAATGTTCGCGCTCGCTCGTGCCACCCCCACGCAGCTTCATACCGATGACATCTCAAACTGGGAATCTGGAAAAAGGTTGATTTGTCGTGTCCGCCATTTGCGGTATCAGTTCCTGTCATGTGGGTCCATGGGAGGTGTCCCCATGTTTATCGATCATTTCTGATTAACTTTGGAAGTCGCATCTCCATAGATCGCCCAGCCAATTTTTTTTTTCATTTATCTTTTTTTAAGTACAAGGGCATTCAATCGAGATATTACGGATATATTTCTCCTAATATTATCACGTAAGTTATTTACTACCAAGCTTTACTACACCGTCGGCGCGAATCTAACTGTTCACCTCTTCATGGTATGCAAATTATTGTGTCCCATTTTTTTTCTTTTTTTTTTGTGGGCAAAAATAATTGTGTATTCATTTATACTCGACATTAGGCAATCATATGTATACAGTGCTCACTCAAGATTTGCGTCGTCGTATTCATAGTGAGCTGCGTCGTGAGTTACGATGATGTCTATCTGGCATCGTAACAAAATCTGGCCTCTTCTTGTAGGTGATGTCGTGACTCGTGAGTCTTCATACACAATGCTTCACATATCGTAGACAACCAGCGTAGTGGTTTCTGCAAAAGTTTATAGTAGTTAACTGGTAACTACTTAATTTAAGAGGTATCATTTCAATTAGAAACATGCTGAGCATTATCAAAAACTATTAAATCTACCCTCATTATAAAGATATACGCAGCATTTTACGGAACACTAAATTTGGACGCATTTTGAAGGGGAGGCAACGTAGAGAAACACAAGTAAAAAAACTAAGCTAGGGACAGATTGAGTATGACCGTCTACACCCGAGGATAGAGCAGCAACGCTGTACAGCCTTTGTCGGTGCCAGAAAACACCTCCTTGGAGCCGTCGTCGTGCGGCAAAGCCCCCATAACGAAGACAAGTTAGCTAATTTAAGTTAAAGTTTTCTCTCTGGAAGATCACATGGTACTCAATGTTTTGCATCACAAGTTAGTTCAAGTCACTGTGAACGGTTAAGGGGAGTTTTAAAAAAAAAAAAAAAAAAGGTGGAGTTTTCTAAATATTGACGTGCAATCTTGTTATATTTGGAGAAATCAGCTGTTTCTGCATTAAAAACAAAACTGCAATTCTGGTTAAGCCTCCCTCCTTACAGTTTCGCAAAATGAATTTAGAAAATGCTCATTTTGATATATTTTGCGTCGTTTTACATAAAATAGTTTGTTGGTAAATAACTTGTGAAAGTGTCTAAAACGTGTTTACGTGTTTCGTTGCTTTTTTTTTTCATGGGGATATTTTATAGTATTATTTACATGTTGCAAACCTTTCATAAAATGAAAATAAAAAATTACTACTGCCTGCATGTTTCGGTGCAACAATTGGCGGCTGTGCAAAGTACCATAGTGAAACCTTGCCATGTCCTCGCCTTGAGTTTCGAAATTTTCCATCTCCTGATGAAACTTAGCTACAGCGTCCCATATAACTGAATGCTCCTCCCAAGAACATGGATTTCACATATATATTCTACATAAATATTAAAAAAATGACTTTGATCATCATTGTATGAACTGACGTGGAAAAACACAGAACGTTCTTATTAGAAATAAGGCTCCGTTTAGAGTAGCTTCCGTTTACAATGGGTATTAAGAAGAAAAAAATTAGTTGAAACATTAATCATAGCACAACATTTCACTTGAGATAAAGCCTCTTTCTCCCTCCCCCTTGTACCCTCGTAGTTTATTTATCCTGTAAATGTGTCTGTAAGATGCCGACAAAAATCAGTTTCTCTGCTAAAACATTGATAAATGAAAACACGTCCCACCAAGCTTTGTGAACCAACCAAACTCAAGATTCTAATACCATAAACTGAAAAAGTAACCACCCACAGATATTATAAAAAAAGATACAGTTGTGCTTTAAAAGTCACTCTGCACTTTGACGACATGGAGTTTGCCACCCTTTCAACCGATTGCTGCACGGGAACTACAAACTACCGCGTTTCTTCAAATATATACACTTTTACCCCTTTTTCGGCACAATTGTTTTAAAAATTAGAAGTCAACTTACAATCAAGACCAAAGAAGGTCGACCAGTAAAAGTTCTGAGCTGAGCGTGTTTTCTGAACTCGTCGTGCTAACCGAGGCGCTGCCCCATGCGAGCCGCTGCTCCCATCGCCCCGGTGCGAAGCGGTGAAGCTTGACGTGCGCGCAAGGGTGAGGCAATGAAGGATAACGCGAGCGGCGCGAGTGACACGGTGTACACTGGTTGTACACCATAGACAATAGACCTACTGCTAAATTACCCAAGCATCAAGAAGCATGCAGAGAACGTAGTTACACGCGCTGCGCGTGCTGGCGTTGGCAGTAGCATTTTTTAAAGCAAAAATCTAAAACAAGTGGCAGTTCGCACGTGCGTCCGCAAGCACCTTTTCGTTACAATTTCTTTAAAATCTTTAATACAGGTAAGGCGAGCGACCGCAGCGCGAGTAACCACGTTCCATGCATGCTTCTTGATGCTTGGATAATTTAGGTGATTAATTGCAAGCTTGCAATTGCATGTGCTTGCCCGCACGTCCAGAGAAACGGCGGCGGCTACGCCTCTAGGCCGCCGCAGTGTTGCTGCTGATGATGCAGCTGGTGCGACTC
This sequence comes from Ixodes ricinus, assembly GCA_037355805.1. Taxonomy (NCBI): domain Eukaryota; kingdom Metazoa; phylum Arthropoda; class Arachnida; order Ixodida; family Ixodidae; genus Ixodes; species Ixodes ricinus. The sequence continues at coordinate 87,854 of JAZHYW010015349.1, forward strand.
TCGCGCCCCTTCAGCTAGAAATGTTCTGCCACTCTCTTGGGCTGTTAAAACCTGCTCAGCGCGATTCTCCACATATGTTTTGCGGTTTTACATTTGAAGTTTTCCGGCCTCTTTTGAAAGTTTTCACTTAATTTTTCTTGTGCATACTCCGTACCCTTTCTGTGTTATCTTCTACTGCGGGAAATAGGGTTGGTAAATGCCTGCCAATCAAGCGTTTCTGCTCAACATTCACGGGAAACGAAGGAGGGGAAGAACGTCGAACGGCCCTCGACGCGATTTTGCGAACAAGGACAACCGTTCTCCCTCTTCCCTCCCAGAGATAATCTGCGTAGAGTCCTTCTCAGTCATCGCCAAAAATAGTTGTCGGGGTTGGGGTGGGGACAGGGTTACCAGGTTGGGCTATTAATAGCCAAATCGGGCTACTTTGTACTGCATTTGGCGACAAAATTTGGCGGTTGGCTATGTGGCTACTTTTAGGTTACTTCAAACCCTAACGCGGCAATTGTTTTTTAGGGGCGAAGCTCCTTAGGGTCTAGCCTTGTCCAATCGTCCGGCATCCGTGCTCACATCGATTGCCATCCCATCTGTCTGTCATGGATGAAACGTTGCATGTAGCCGCTCAACGTCTATACAGAAGAGGGCTCTGCGGTCAAATGCGTATATAATCGCGTTAAACTTTGCATGCATTCTAAACGTTTGTAGACGAGAGGGCGCTGCGGTCAAATGCTCAAATGCGTATATAACCACGCAGGGGCGGATCCAGAACTCCGTTTTGGGGGGGGGGGGGGCGAAACATTTTTAAGGATACTATTCTCTTATTCTTTCTTGTGCAAGGGGGGTCCACCCATGTCAAATTGCCCTCCGAGGAGGGGGGTCCACTTTGTTTGGGGGGGGAGGGGGGGGCGGCCTCCCCGTTGCCCCCCCCCTTGGATCCGCCACTGTAACCACGTTCCATACCACACATTCTCTTCCTGACATAGACCGTTGACTTAAGCGGTGGAGATGCGTTCCCACGGCTTCTAGCGGATCCAAGCTGATCCGCTAGAAGAACCACTGGCTCTGCATTTCACCGACCATAAAGCAGTAATAATGAAGTCGAAACACAACCCGGAACTCAGCACTACCTATGAGCAATAAAAAAAATCAGCACCATCAGCACTACCTATGAACAACAAAATCAGTATCATCAGCACCACCAGAGCTTCGCCCCAATCAACATCATTCACCACGTGGAGATGTGGCCTCTTTATTTTTTTTTTTTCTTGGATACTTCAGCATGGACACGAAGCGACAGTCCACCTTTTCCGGATTCCCGCCCTCAGATTTTCAATGTGAAGATGCGTGGGCGTGACGCTAGATCATATTAACTCCAGTGACCTACCGTCATTGACGTAGGCAGTGGGGGGGGGGGGGGCAATTCCCCCCCTTCGATATGCCAAGCCTGCCCCCCCCCCCCCCTCCGTCTCTCCCGGGGGCCCGCTCGCTCCACTGCTCACGCAGTCGGGTTTGCACGGGGCCTGGGGCACGGGGCACGGAGCATGGGGCGGGGACCGCGGACTATCTCTAACTTATATGCTTTCGGGAAAAGTGCTTGTGGGAATAAAATAGGCAATACTTCATTCGTGTTTATTTGATGGGATGAGGAACTTTGTCTAACATATATAGAGAACGGATATTTCGAAAAATTTGTGGGGTGAAGGATAGCAATTTAAAAGCCAAGTGTGACAAACTATCCTCACTAAAATACACAGTTCAATCAAACCAAAGCGAACATAATAAAACGAACACATGGTGATCATATAAAACAATGTCAGTGATGTAATAATAAATTATTTGTAAAAAACACTGCACTGTAAGCAACGGGTGGCGCTGCGCTCCCGCACCTTGAGTACTGATCAGAATTACGTGCTTTCGACTAGAAATTACCACGAATAAAAAAGTAACTGTGACTAGTTACTTCTGAAAGCAATTTACAGTCTCTCTTGATCATCTCATTTATGTCAAGCGCCTACACGTTAAGACGCAGCAGCCTGCGTTCCCGGCAAAGAATACCCAGGACGTCCTCCGCTTGAACTTCAATGTCGCGGTGAACATTCAAAAGCGCTAGACCGAGCAGTCGCTCATTCGAAGCGGACACTCTCAGGCAGTGGCGTCACAAGGGGGGCGGGGGGGGGGGGGCGGACCGCCCCGGGTGCAGGGCTCAGGGGGTGTCGCGGCGGGCCACGGGGGGGGGGGGGAGGCGGTGGGCCACGGGCCACGCGAGAGTTGGGGGGGGGGGGGAGTCGTGGCGGGACACGCGAGAGTGGGGGGTGGGGGGTGTCGCGGCGGGCTGCCGCCCCGGGTGCCGTTGACCCTCGTGACGCCACTGCTCTCAGGTATGTTTTCAACCGTCGTAGTGAAGAGAGCGAGCGCTCAGCTTCCGCCGTTGTTATGCGCACAGTCGCTAGGATCTTGAAGAGACGATCAACGTTTTGGAATAGGGCCTCCGGACAGAGGGCGGCCGCCTGTAGCGCAGACGTGACGGGCGTTTCACGTTTCTCCCTCTTGCATTTGGCAGCCCAGAGGAGCAGCTCGCATTGGATTAGAGGAACTGAAACCAGGCCTGAATAGAGCTCCAAAAACTCTTCACGACCGGGAACAACGCCGCTTTCCAAGATCTTTGCAGGCAGAAGCAACAAAAGTAATTGCAACGTACGCCTGTGCTTTTTAAATCTCTCACCTGACTGTGTAATCAGTAATCCATGAAAGGAACACGGAGCGCTTAAAAGTTAAAATGCTCTTCCGTGCTTCCAGCGGGAATGTTAGAGCGGTGACGTTGCCGACTTGTTACATCTGAACTTCCGCTGTCTCGGCCATTTTAATGGCGGCTTGGAATATTGCCTAGTGTTCGTGGGTGGACGTTTGCTCTAATTTTTCAGCGTCGAGTTATTTTTTTTAGGGACGAAGCTCCTTAGGGTCTATCCTTGTCCGTCCGTCGGTCCGGCCGGCGTCTATGCTCACATAAAAAGAAAAAATGTTTGCGCAGTTGACAGGATTCGAACCTGTGCGGGGAGACCCCAATGGATTTCTAGTCTATCGCTTACCACGCGGCCACAACTGCGGGACGAGTAGGGGCTCTGAGATGTGGTAGTAACTCAAGAGCTGGGGATGTCAAGGATGAAACGTTGCATGTAGCCGCTCAACGTCTATACAGGAGAGGGCGCTGCGGTCAAATGCGTATATAATCGCGTTAAACTTTGCATGCATTGGCTCAACGTTTATAGACGAGAGGGCGCTGCGGTCAAATGCTCAAATGCGCGTATAACCACGTTCCATACCACACATCTTTCTGACATGGATGAAAACAGAGCAGACGCCGCTTCGCCCCAATCAACATCGTGCACAACGTAAAAATGCGTTTTTTTTTTTTGCTGTTTAATTTTTTGTGACAGTATAGCTATCCTTTTGTTTTTTTGTTTTCTGACCGGCACGCGTTGGTAATGGAGTGGTACCTCGAAAAGCGGAGGGAGTTGCGTGCTGTGGGGAAGCAATTAAAGTTGGTGGGCCGCAACTACAATTCCGTAGAACAGTGAGCCATCACGCCCGTATTCCTCTAAATGAAGTCAACTCCGTTTCGAAAAAAAAAAACGAAGTGTCTAGCGTTACGTCCGACGTAACCCAAGTTACGTCCAAATCTCCGCCTTCCCTAGGTTCACGGGGGAGAGAGAGGAGGGCGGGGGGGGGAGGGTTAGGTATACGCGTTTCCAGTGCTCCGTCCGGACGTAACGCTAGCCACAGCGTTCGAAAAATGACAATGCAGCTTTACCCGCTTTTATTTTAAAAGTGCCTCCCTAATCTTCGCGTGAGCGTCCGCACCGTCGAGTTCACTCTGCTTCGTCATTTGGGGAAAGAAAAATGCCGTTGAACCCCCCCCCCTCCCCCCAAAAATAAAATTCTGGCTATTCCACTGGCTACCGTGACCTAGATTCAGCTCCGAAGACACCACTTTTGTATTCATTGTGGCTTATGTTCCAAGTTCTTTTTCCTTCGTACTGGCATCTCTTATTTCCTCGAGTTTCCCACCATCCTCCTAGAGGAGGCGCCTCTTCTGAGGAAAAAGGTCACTGAAGGCAATTCAAGATATACAGCGCGCGCAGAATTTGATGTCGCCCGATAACGCGCACTGTACCGGATATAACAAAGGAGGCTTTTCCGCGAGACATGGAAGTTTTCTAAAGCACAATGAGCACGAGAAAAGACAACAGATTTAGAACAATAATAATCCGAACAAGGCCAAGTTCGAAGCGCAGGAGCAGCCATGTTTCCGTTGCTATCCGAGCTTGCCATCGCGCTCCTGACACTGCCCATGTCAGATGCCGCCATGGAGAGTATTCAGTCACGTGTCCCTCACAAAGTCAGACCTAAAGGAACAGGATGTCCCTTCCAACTCTTGAAAACATCGCCATGTAAAGCTTGATTTCCTTGGGAAGAATGAGTGCTGCAAGGACATCAACCCTACTGAAGAATTTTTCGTCAGTTTTAACATGGAAATCATGTATGAGGAAAGTCAGCCGAGGTCGAGCGAGTATTTCATAACTGTGACCGTGAGATCGCGTCTGGAAAATTGTTGTGCTTTTTTGTGTTTGAATTAAAACGCTTTCAATACATTTCAATGTGCCGTAGATCTTGCAAGCTGCTCCTAAACCCTAGATATGCAGACAGAGTGCCTTTGCCTTGAGCTCGTACATTCGAGCGCTCAATTTTTGGGGGCTCTGCAGATATCCTATGGCTACTTTTGGGCTATATAAATTTCTTGAACTCGGCTCATTTGGCAGTTTGAGCTAGAACCTACCTAGCAACTCTGGGTGGGCAACGGGTCAGAGGTCGAGAAGACGGACGACCTAGAAACACAGTGGGAAGAGAAAAGAGGGAGTTGACAGCGAGGGTAGTGCCAGAGGTGCAAAGGGCTAGAGAGCAAGGAGCAAGCAGTTCCAACTCTAAGGAGGTTTCTAGGACCTATAGTGAAGCAGCGCAAAAGAAGAAAACAGCTGGATTGATAGAGCCTAACCTGGTACCGGTGGTAAATGGAGGGCAGGGTAGCAGCGTAGTGCCAAGAGAAGGAGGGCAGCCGTCGGCAGTTAGGAGGGTCCTGGTAGTTGGAGACTCCAACGTGGCAAGGATCGAAGGGGGAGTGCTAGGCAAGGTGAAAGGGGACACAGGGGTGCAAGCAGAGGCCCAGCCAGGAAAGTACATGTTCGATGTCATTGCCAAAGCAGAGGAGGTATTGTGGGACATGGAGGGGGAAAACCTAGTGTTGATCCACGCAGGACTCAACGTGTTGAACGGGAAGAGCCAGAACTTGGGAAAGCAGACAGAGGAAGGACTGGGTAAACTAAGAGCGGTCAGTGAGAGGGTTCATGTGGAACTATGCCCTATCCCACATGTTCGAAGAGAGTCTCTTGACATCGAGAGGCGGGTGATTGAGGCTAAACTAGTGATCAAGGGGATGAGCGGACGACTTCAGCACGGCATAAATGAGATAAGCTAGGAGGCTTATGCGGCTGGCTCCTGCCCTTTTACACGAGGTGGAATCCACTACAGTCCAGACACAGGTAGGAGAGGCTGAGTCGGCATGTTGCAGCTTTTTAGGGGACCCACAGAGTCCGGAGGGCACCAGTGCAGATGTCCTAGTACCATATGTACCAGTACCAGAGTCCGGGGAAGCTCCAAGGTGCGAGTACCGCAAGAGCAGCAGGGAGAGCAGGAGGAAGCCCCATAGAAATAAGAGAAAGAATCGGCTCATTATAGGCATCATAAACATGCAGGGAGGTAGAGACAAAAAAGTGGAAGGAGATTGGTGAACAATTAGAGGCTGACAATTTCAGTGTTTGGAATAGCAGAAACTCACCTCAGAGATGAAGAGAAACCACCATACATATCAGGCTACTCCTCGAAGGGATGCAACTGGAGGGTAGATGAACGCAAAAGCGGAGGTCTAGGCATGTTAGTTAAAGGACAAGACTGGGAAAGAGAGAAGGAAAGCTGCAGAGAACACTTATGGCTGAAAGGTAGGGTAGCAGGCCTGAACACTCTTCTGGGGTTTCCTTACCTGAAAACGGGAAAAACTCAAGGGAGGAAAATACAGAACACTTTACATGTATATCGAGTGACATCAGAGAAATTGGCCTTAATCAGGAAATAATTATCATAGGAGACATGAATGCCCACCTAGAAGAGTTTGACGAATTCACAGATACAACTGGAAAGTTGACAAGCTCCTAAAACACAGCAAGGGGAAGCACAAGCATAACGCAACAGCCTTTTATTTACAACACACTATTTTCCTTCTCACTTGTTCCCAAAAAGAGCATTATATTTCTCGACGTGCTTAGCACTGTGCCTTGCAAAGTTGCCAACCCTGATCTGAAGCGGGTCCGCTTTCCCAGTCAGGTACACCCTGTTCACCAGATCCTCCAACCCCGCATCGTCCGCGTCGAGACCACCGGAGGGTCCTGGACGACACTTGGCGTATTCCAGCAGAAACGTTGCAAATGCGTATCCAGTCATGAAGGCATCGTAGCCCGCCCTGTGCAGTCCCGTCGTGTATCTGCGATCCGCCGATGTGACTGCGGCACCATTTTCATCGACCATTGAGACGTCGCACGGGGTTTCCTTTGTAGATGCTTCAGAATCGGAAGAGGCATTGCTACTGGTCGTCGCACCATTCTTCTTGCCACGCTTGCGTTTGCGGCGTTTGGCGTTCTCTGCATCCAAGACATCGTCGACGCTGTGCGAGCCGCGGCACTGGTCCCCCTTGGCGCACCATCCAAAGCGCTGGTGAAGAAATAAACGTTTTCCAGTGTGACTCGACAACAAAATCGTGAATATAGCCATCTCTGGAATTCTCTAGGGACAAGACTGTTGGTGTCCCTGACTTGTCACCTTTGTGGGACAGTTTCAAAGCCAACTTAAAGGCAGGTTCGTGGTGCTTCAGCGTGACCTAATATGTTGCAATCGCTTGCAAGTAGCTTACAATGAGAGAATACACCGTTGCCATCCGTTGGCTAGCCCTGGCCCCCTTCCAGTCTGCATGTATTTCCTCAACTAGGGTGACAGTTTGATGGTATTTGGAATACAAAATAATGGACTACTTACGCATAATGGTCGCTTATAATATGGCCCGGATTATTTCGAGCCTGTGGCGAGAAAATAATGCGTACAAATTTGCAAATAAACGCAGACCTAAAGTGGGTTTACACAATAGATGGCACCAGTATGTTATCCCATCGTAGGCACACAACCAATTGCCACAGGGTCGGTCACACCCAAACGCGAGAACTACACATAAGACATTCAAAATCTTCGCAGCATGGCTAAACAAATTATTTTTACCAATACTGGGAAGGAACAAATTAAACAGATAACAGCTATGTTTTAGGCATAAAATTGTTCAACTACTTGGCTTTCGTAAAAAAATAAACGAGATTGTCAGCATCAACAGTGCGAGTGCTGGAGCGATACCGAGACCGCTCGAGGTCTAAGGCCTCATGCTTTTGTACTTCGCGCCAGTCTTGCTCACGGCAGGCTCGGATACAAAGATGATTCAAACAAAATAAAAAGATGTTAGACATAATGAGAAAAACAGCACACAGGGATGAAGACATGCAGAAGGAACACGTAAGACACACACAAGGGTTGAATTGCCAACTGATGTACTATATACGAAAAGGAAAAGGAAAATTCGCCCACAATAAACAAATTGGTGGCTCAGGGGTGCCACGGGTCAGAACACAAAAGTCAAGAATTGCCCCTCCAATTGTTAGCTAGAAATTATTTCCTTATCCGTCAAGGTCAGCGAAGTTTCACTGACACACCGCTCTCCCAAACTACTGATTATGTATGCTTCTAAAAGTTCACCTACTCAACCTGTCACAATAACTTTCAATATGTTTTGCACACTGGCATGTCGAGCAATGCGCAGAAAGATGGCCCCCCACCGTTGCTTGTAAAGACAATGATGTTCATGAAGGCATTCATTGATGCATTCCAAGAATGAAGAAACGAATTTAAAAATGAAGACTTGCACCAAAGAGAGACCGAATGTTGACTCACAACTGATATTTACGCTACAGAACAACACAAATATGTGTTTGATGCAATATTTTTGATATAGATGGTGTTTCATCGAAGTCTTTCAAAAATCCCTAAAAATAGGGTGGTTGACAAAAAAGGGAACTCTTTCCGGGAACAAACTGCCGGGCGGGTCATTCCATGCCAAAGGAGACGCGGCACTTTTTTCATGTCTGGGATATGTACAAAAAAATTAATTGGGTTAAAGACGCCTGTAAACTCTAAGCTTTCTTCTTTTTTGTCTTTTTGTGTGAAAATAAATTTAATTTTTGCTGATATGTATCATGCTTTAAATTTCTGAAATTTGCATTAAACCTTCTTAGTAAAGAAAAAAAATTCAAAAAAACAGTTGTTTATAAAATGAATTTAGGTGGGCACCTTATTACTTAAAAATATGCCCGATCTTACACTAATATACAAACACTGAAGGACGCCACTTTGGGTCCAAATAGGGGCTCTAAAAAGAAGAAAACTTTTGAGATTTTTTTTTTTTTTAAGTCAGCTTGGGTTTGGGTGTTAGCTACAATATCTCAAAGTCTTGTTTGGTTGTGTTTTAATTAAATGACAAAATCTCCAGTTTGTGCGGTGAGCAACAATTTTTTTCACAATAATTTCCTTAAGTACACGAGTTTTATGCAAATTTCTGAAGTTTAAAGCATTATATCAACAAAAACAATTTTTCTAATATATTTTTTGGGGAGTTTAGAGGCTTTTTTATTTAAATTAATTTTTTAGTACATATCCCAGACATAAAAAAATTGTCAAGTCCTCTTCAACATGGAATGACCCCAGCCACGGTGGACGTCAAGGATTGCTAAAAAAATTACTAATTAGCAAAATAATTAACTCAAATTCACTAATTAACCTTTTAATTAGTGAAAATAAACATGTCTCCATGAAAAACTTGCAAAGCATCATCGAAAACCACTAAATCAACTCATTTTGGACCGATTTAAGGCAGGGCAGCATTTTACGGCATCCTAAAAAAAATGTTCAGTTTGGACGCGTTTCTAGGTTTCGGTTTCTTATCGGCAGGGTGTCGAACCGAAATGTTTTTCGTTCCGGTTTTCGTTCCGGTTCAGGAAAAACGGTTCAGCTCCGGTTCAACTCCGGAGTGAAAAAATAAAGGTTCAAACCGGTTCGAACTGGTTCGTACTCATATGCTACAAAAACAATTGACGACAGCAAAAAATAAACTATGCATATTTTATAAAAGTGTTACATATAAAAAGAAAAGGCTCACATTACTGTGTGGAACGAACGAGCAAGTGCTGGGGCACCTCGGGACGTGGGTGAAAACGCAGTTCAATGTCAGGCAGCTGACCGAAGAAGCAGGACGTCGTCAAGCATATCCGGGGAAAGACGGCACCTCTGAGACGATAAAATGAACTTCAGTACAGAACAGGCTCGCTCCATGCTGACCTGGGTCGCAATTACTGCCAGGCCTACTTGCGCCAATGCGTAGAGTTCTGGATGGCGTTCCCTTCTCTCCCAAAACTGCAGCACGGTCCCTTGAAATCCGCGGCTGCTTGTCTAGCATTTCCAGGAGGCACGCTATATCAAGTGGGCTACTAGAATCTCGAACGTACACGCCAGCATCAACCTCTCTTTCCTTGAGGAGCGCTTCCAGGGCGTCTTCCGGATCATCTGGAGCCGCCGACAGAGTCAGAAGAAAGGGTAGAAGCTTGCTCGCATTGCAGAGCTGTGATCTGCCTCCAAGTCTTTGTCAAAGGCAACGTGGCCCGGTACTTCTGCTCAGGGGTAAGAAGAAGGCGGTATCGGGGATTCATGTACACTGTTGCACAAAGACATCCGTGACAAAAAGTTGTCGCTCCCTCTTTTTCATTGACTGGACCAAGGTCTTTGCTAACGGCGATGATATCTGGAAGTGTTCATACAACATCCCAGCCATGTTCCGTAGAAATCTCCTACAGTGAGCTGTTCCTTCGGCAATGCCTTTGTCACCATTTCTGCTGGGCGAAGCGATACTGCGAGGATTTCGACTTCCGCCCATACGTCTTCAGTCCACCTGGAGCTTTCTTCTTTTGAAACAAACCATCCAGTGAAGCCTCTAATTTCAAGTAGCCTGATGAGCATATGCAGCGTGGACATCCACCGCATTGGACAATCGAGCACTGGTTTCTTCAACCCTAGCTTTCCGATCGAGGACATAACAGATTGGACACGCAGTCTCTTAACAAGCGCACGGCTTTCTTCAACAATGTGCCCGCAGCCCGAGCCTTTCAAGGCGTCACTAACTGCCAGATGCAGCGTATGAGCGGCGCGCCTCATCCCTTATAGCAAGCCAGAATCATCAGAGAGTGCGATCTCAGGATTCTCCAGTAGAGATTGCAGAGCGTGCGACTCAACTTCAGGGTCACTATAGCCGACCTCTGTTTCAGAGTCAGAACATTCCTTGTCCATTCCACCGAGGAGACGCACAGCTTTCACCATGTTGGCACCATTGTCTGTCGTGACGCTGTATAGCTGGCTGACGTTGATATTGAACCGAGAGAGTGCATCTATCACCTCTGACCTCATATGTTGCCCCGTGTGGCTTTTAAAGAGTTCTCTCATGGTCAATGGCTGGAACACCAACCTTCCCTGTTCAGCATACTGCACGTTGATCCCAAGCAGGGAGCGGTCCAGTCGCGATGCGCAGTCGAGCTTCAACGAAAACATGCGGTTTTTCAACGTCAAACTTGACCGTTATGGGAAAACCTGATAATGGAACTTTACAAAGCTTTCCGCTACCTATTTTGCTCGCTTTTTGACTTCCCAAATGAACGAAACACCGCAAAAATAATTTATCAGTTTTGCCCAGGAATGAAAAAATAATTGTTTCGGTCCAATTCAACTCCGGTTTGCGCAAAAATAATTTTCTTCTTTTGCGTTTTTTTGTTTACTTTCTAGGCTACTGTGTTTCTCGCCACGCCCTTTTCACGCGACCTGACTTCGCGTATGAACCGAAAACCGCATGGAAAACGTATCGGTTTCGCTCCGGAGCGAAAAAATTAATTTCGTTCCGGTTCAACTCCGGTTTGCGCGAAAATAACGGTTTTTTCCGGTTTTCGGTTTACGATTCGGGTTCGGTTCAATACCCTGCTTATCGGAGCGCATCTCTGCGCCCCGGTCTTGCTTCCCAGTGGTCGTGGCACGAAGCCACCCCTCGCCTTCCTCGCAAGTGTGTTGCGCATCTCAGCCACTGGGGAGCAGGACCGCGGGCGCAGAGATGCACTCCGATAAGAAACCGAAACCTAGAAACGTGCCCAAATGGAGTGTTTATATGAAATGCCGTAAAATGCTGCCCCTACGTTAGATCTTTCTAAAAAGAGTTGATAAAATTGTTTTTCGATGGTGCTTAGCAAGTTTCTCATTGGAACCTTGTGTATGTTTTTACTAATAAAAACTTAATTAGTAAATTTTAGCTAATTAGTACAGTTTGCAATCCTTAACGCCAGCCATGGCTGGCAGTTCGTTCCCAGAAAGAGCTTCTTTGTTTCTGAACCACCCTATTTTTAGAGATTTTTGAAAGCCTTCGCTAAAACACCCCGTACATTTTCTTCTATCTCATTTGCTTTTATGTCGCAGTAGAATACTTCAGTTGCAAACTGGCAATTTCATTCGCTGCACCCTTGCTTGGCATCTACCCAATAAATGTTTGCTGGGAGACTCACGGCAAAGTTCTTGCAGATCTCTAGCTGGACATCCAAGCGTTCCGTCCTCAGGGCACAGTTTCCATGATCGACTGAATGCTCCTTGTTGTACTGGAGGAACTGGATGCTCACAAAGGACTTGCCCTCTGCTTCCCTTGACGCATTGTCGCGCTGCCTGCATGGAGTGTGCTCTTTACTACGATATGCTTTGTCTGGAACACGTCCTCGACTGGCGTATTTAGCGTCCCATGGGGAACATGCGACATCCAAACCAAGTGCACCGCTCCAACCTGGCAGCTGGTTGGCAGCGCCACCAATGACAAGGGTCCCTGTTACAATGCATAGTGAAGCGCTGCCCGCTTCGACCTCTTCTAATGCACCCGCAGCGTCCTGGCCGCATCTGCACCTTCTTGCAGCCGTGTTTCTCGATCTCGCTTCAGAATAAAGGTTTCGCACCTTGACATTTAAGAATCTATCTGCGTCCAGCATTGTTTGGTATGTGCTCTCCCGTCACTCAACCCGCAGCAGCTGCTCGAAGCTCGGATTCAATAGAACGGTCTCACCCAAGAGTTTGGAGCGTGTGTGACACTGCCGAAGCTTTAGTTAACAGGAGGCAGACGCCGGTGCAAGAGAGGGCTCTTGAAGTCTCATGCTCTACACGTGCAGAGCTCCAGCAGGTTGCTGCACGTGCAGATATACTAAAGTTCCCTCGATGCACTGCGGCAGCGGTGGCGTGGTCAAACTGGCTGGTGAGATTGGTCTTCGTGTCCCCCGCAGCTGTAAACAGCAATCGCAGCAATACACCACCATGTTTCTCGTTTTTTGGCAACGAGATCTTTTGGTGGCACCACCTAGCGGGCGCACCATCCTATGTAGCGAATGGGACTCTAGCAGACAACATGCCAAGTAGTTGCACAGTGTGGTCATGTTTGCTCACTTCTATGCCGATTGATAACGGTTTATTTAGTTTCTAAAAAGGTGCACAACATTTCTGCGAGATCTTTTCGTCATATTAAACCACTTCTGAGTCGCTCTGTCGGATACGACTCCTAAAATGTTAAAAAAACAAGCCTGGAGTTCGACACAATGTATACGTTGAGCCGTGTGCATCACGGCCCTTCCTGGAGTCCCCGATTCTTGTTTCGTTGGACCTGTGGAGGCTCCCATAGAAAATTTTTCATTGTTGCCCCCAAACTGAAGGACAAGCTGTCATCATAACTGTACAGGCGCGCACTGTTGTGTTGTGTGGGGTGCCATACTCTTGCTTTGGCTAATGGAGGTTGCCGACACCGACGCTTCCGTCCAAGTGTGATACAACAGTTGCTTGTTGAACACTTGTACGGCACCGTGCGAACCAAATCTAAATGATTGTTGTTCTTTTGCAGTGGTGCTTCCCATATCCCACATCGGATGTGTGGCAAAGCAATTCGCCACATAGCAATTTCTGCTCAAAGGAAAACTGAAGTTCCCATCACATCATAGATTGTGAGGCTGGGCCCATCAAATTAAGGCATTAACTTGTTTTCTCCAATTCCTGCTAAAGATTGATTATAAATGCCCTCCACAAGAAGCGCACTACACGTTTTGCACAATTACCTATTCGGGTTCAGAAAAAAAACATGACTGTTCGTAATCTATAGACCTTTTCATCTCAGTAGTTGCCTGACCAATCGACAGAGGGCACGAAGCACTTGCTGCCATAGATATCAGGAAGTAGATACGGTGTGTGGAGCTTGTGGAGAGGAGGACAAGACGGCTGAGCAGTTGATACTATACTGTAATCCTGTAGCAGCTGAAGAGGCAACTAATTTAACAAGCGCACTAGGATTCAGGGATAGCGAGGGAAAAATAGACACGGGGAAGGTAACCAAGAAGAGATTATCTGACTGATGGCATAGGTCGAGGGAAGAATGAACATTTTCTTATTCTTTCCAGGCGACCCATAGGGCTGAAGGTGTGTGCACCCGGTTGCATTGAGGCGTCTCCAGTGTACGGATTGTAGCTTTTAAGTATAATCTCTAGATATATAACGCTATGTTAAATAAATGTTAAAAAAAACAAAAAACACTGGCTAGGTGGCGCAAGCGTTGCCCGATTCAAAGGTTTCAGCCTCATCATCCATCCATCCATCCTTTAGGTTGCTTTAATTTTGGTTGGTTCCAGTTTCAACACGCATGCGGGTGTGTTGCCGTTTTATGTAGTTTCTGCTTAATTTTGTGATACAAATATTTTCCTTGTAGCACACAACCAAGGAAACACTAGTACTGAGCCACTATGAGGACTACGAAGTGGTTTCTATCCTTAATTGCGGGCCTTATTACCAACACCTTGGATGCACCCAATTATGGTCGGCAGAGAAACGACTCAACTGAAGTACCGGGAAGATTACCATCGTCTACGGACGTACCCAATGACACTAGTTTTCAGAAAAATAAACCAATCAAGAGACTAATACATGAATGTGAAAAAACAGGTGGACATCTAGATTTGCAATGTGCTGAATCGGGAAGAACAGATGAACTCGCAAGTTTACTCCTGACTGTTTTGTTTTCGTGGACACCCAACCTTTAGTGAAATTCACAGGCTAAAAGAAGGTATCTTACAATGATGCAGAGAATTTATAAAAACCAAATATATTGCCTTGGCCTGTTTTATTTTAAATAAATTAAGTTCTCGAAAAATATTTTGACAGTGCGACCTAGGCCAAGTAGGAAATTTCTTTAATTATCATCCCTGCTAAATGTATTTATAAGCCGCATTTCACAATATTGGCCCTAGGAAATAAACTATTTTTATATGGACATTAGCTTATGGCATACACAAGATACAGTCAGAGGCCCGTCAAATTAAGTTTGACATTTGTCTTCCACAATTGGCCAAATAAAATTAAAGGGGGCAGCAAAAGCACCTCGGAAAGTTTGGCTTAAGTCTAACGCTAGGCGCCACACTTCATGGACCTGTGTAAACAGATCTTTTTTTGTTTGAACAGATGCACTTTGCAAGTTTTGGCATCACCAGACACTAAAAGTAAACCTCTATTTGCCATCACCAATGCCGAACTCGGGTGATTCTTATGCAGATGGATTTTTTTCTGCGTCAAATATTGCAGACTTGAGGCACTGGCAATAATGTACCTATGCAAAATTTTTGCATAAACAAGAAAAGAAAAAAAGCACCACGATTACTGCGCGTGCGCTGAGCCCAGACGTGTTTTGAAGTGGTGCATAGATACGACGCTGTTTATTTGCGTATTCGAAGATTTTCCGTACGCTGACCTAAAACTCGGTACTTTTAAGCTGTCTGAGACAGTTTCTTATGCAGAAAGTCCCAACCTTTTGTGTTAAAATAAATTAAGTGAAATGAACTGGTTATCTAAAGACGATCAATAAATAACTAGAAAGACTGCCAAAATAGGACCAAGCACGTACGCAGTTTTTAAAATGCATAAGTAAACCGGCCAACCGAATGTTTATATCGCAAAAACGATTAAGAATGTAAAACAGATGAAGGTGTGATATTATGAACAGACAAATTGCCTGATTTTGACGTACCATCATTCCTAGCATCAGATAAAATGCAAGTTAAACGTTCATTGCCTACGTCTTTCACGAGTTCCCTCACATATTTGACAGAAACTGTCTTCATAACGAGTACAAAGGATGATGCTTTCAGGAAACACATTTAGTCTCCTTACGTTGACTATTCTAATACCTTCTGATCTTAAATGAGTGATTATGAATATGCGGAAGATACACACTTCTAATGGCGAATATCCCGCCACTATTAGTAAACAAACCTGAGTTGTAATAAGTAACTGACCTGTGAACCCTCGTGCTGTCTTAGTCATCCACACAATTATGGCGCATTCACACTGGAAGCGGATCCGCGTTCGCGAAACGGTTGCGGATGCGGTTCGCGAGCGACCCCGTTCAGACACGCCCAGAGGCGGTTGGCGAGAGGCGGATGAAGGTTTCTCGGCGATAACGCGTGATCTTTTGAGAGTTGCGTTTGGCAACCCTGTTTTAGAATCCAAAATCCACTTTGATCCACGATCCAAAGCCAAATTTTGCTATTTTGGCACCCAGATTTTTTTTTCGGGATGTTCGCACGCATCACGAGTTTAGGCAGCGAAAAAGAGACATGGACCCGCGAAACTCGCCTGTGCTTCCCTCGACTACCCCCGCAAGCAAAGCCCAGCTAGGCGCGCCTTGCTGACTCAGAACAGGATGCCCCCGACTTTTTCTTCGAAGTGGACCCTTCCCGCATGAATAGCTGACCTTGTTTTCGGGAAAGAGGGCCAGTGTCCTCCCTCGTTGTTCGCTCCTATCATTTTCGAAGTTGTGAACGGTGGGGTGGACCGTGGTGTGGGGAATGTGTTCGGTGCTAGCCGGTCGTGGCTTCGTTGGTGGCGGACTCTCCTCTCGTCACTCGAACGTCGATCGAGTCTACTGTTTGTTTGACATTAAGCTCAAATAAACGCCGTATGGATTACCTCTGCATCGTCAGGTACGTACACTTTATTTCTTGAGCATGTTCCCTTTATTTATTTTCTTAGTAGTACTTCTACGGGTCGAGCTAGCGCAGGTACCCTGCCCGCTCCGCGGTATCGCGTTGGCTGAGCAATCAGGCTCACGACGTCTCTAACGGCCTTTGTGGTGGTCATGCACGATGTCCAAAGCTTTCAATAGTTCCCGCGACTATCTTAGTGGGTACAAAAGCTGACATTTTGGTCGATCAGGGCGGGTTCCGACGTTCTACGGGCAGAGACTAGCAAGGCAGCGAGCTTCGGGCTGTGGCACCCGGAATAATAAACGAACTCTTACCCGAACCAAATCACCGGTGCGAAGCCTGATAAGAATACGAGTTAATTCTTTTCGCGGCGGATTCAAGTGACGGACGTGAACATCTCGTTTCTCCGTTGATTTGTCTCCTGTAACGCTAGGACTACAGCGCCTTGGACGCCTCGCCAGCGACAGGTGCCATCTTGTTTTGAAAGACACTGACGTCACGTCAGCGTCGCGTTCCGATTGGTTGCCGCTTTGCGGTTCGTGAAAGCGGTTGGGAAAAATCGGTCCCGAAGCGGTTGGCAAAAACGCGCTCGAACCGCCCGATCTCAGCCGCTTTGCGGTTGAGAACGCGCGGATCCGCTTCGCGTTCGCGGATCCGCTTCCAGTGTGAAAGCGCCATTAATGTGGCTCAGTGCTAACGCCGATTCCTGTGCCTCATCCTCACACGCATTCAGTACACCGACAGTAAAAATAGTCAAATCGTACTACAAAATCAACTGCAGAAGATGTGCACATCATGACGTAATGCAATTACCTAGGTGGGAAATATGAGTATTGGACTATACGGAGTAAGGCAAGAATGCGTGGTGAAGAGACAAAAAAGACGAATACAATGCATTCGCCAAAACGCGGAGGGGAGAGCAGAGCGACGAGTTGAAGCAACCTGATGGCGGCCGCATCACGTGATTCCAAGATGGCAGCGCCCATGCAACAGAGGATGAAAAGGTCTATGGCAGGTGTCCAACTCATATTGGGGATGCTAAAGTGTAACTGACTTAGAGATATTACAGGTCTCGATCGCAGAGCTGGTTCCGCACGTTTCTCGTCAACCGGGAGAATAAGCAGGCACTTGGTTGAAGAAAATGCGGGAGCCAGCCACCGTCCAGCCAGTTGCTTTGGGAAAACAAATGTTTACTGGTTACCAAAAATGCAAAAAGGAATCAACTTGGAACTAATAAGAGGCCAGCACTCACATAAAACAGTGTGAAGCGTTTACTGCATATTCGAGAGGTTCTCAGGCTTGGCTTGCTTATTTTCAACCTGATTAATCATTCCTTTCTAACTCTCCTCTCATTCCGATTATAATAAAAATTAGGTATACCGTGTTCACTGTGGTAGGTGTTGTATTACAGTAAAATGCTGGATATTCTTCAATATTTAGTCCCTCTCTACTGTCATTGGGAACAATGTACCACAATCCACAGCTTCGACATTTAAACACTGAAAATGTTTGATTGGCATGACGACACGTGCCACGCCTTCAAGCTACGATAAAATGTCATACCGCAAGTATCACTCCACCAAAGAAAACGCAACCTGCGAAATAGGGATTGTCGCAGTACCCGAACTACACATGAAGTGAGCTGACGAACCGAGGAATCCGCGCCGTTGTCTCCTCTCTCTCCGACTCATTACATCACAAACAATGAAGAAGATGATAACTGCAGTTCGCGCATGCCCCCAATAGGCGATGAAATATGTCTGTACGAAGTGCTTGTGTGTTCAACGGTCCGAAAATCGCTATGGGACGACATTCACCAGCGCTGTATCAGATATGTGACGTTATAAGACTTCACCGCTGGCTTGATCTCACACCAGGGGGTTTGGGTATAAAAGAGCAAGACCATCACGGTATTAAACAGAACATATATTGTGACTGATGCATGATCACTGCTTGTACGCGAGCCATGGCGCAGACGACAGGATACTAGAACGAGTAGGCTAAGCACAGCCGACAACTGAAATGGATACGCCGAAGCCCCCAGTGGTACCGCAACCAACCGGCAACCTCAAGCAGAACTGGCTCAAGTTCAAGCAAAAGTTGGAGAAGGAGCGATTGAGGTCGACAACAACTTTGTCTTTGTCAAGGGTGAGGACAAGGAACCGTATACGACCCCGGTGAAGAAGTTTGAAGCCTACTAGATTCCACGCAAGAATGCGACATACCAGCGGTACGTCTTCAGAGTGACTCAGCAGCAAGAGGGCGAGCCTTTTGAACAGTTCCTTTGAGGTTTAAAGGGGTCATGAAACGATTTTTCAACTTTTTCCTTCTTAGCTTTCCTTTTCAACTTTACAAATCGCACATTGTACCAAACAGTTCAAGAAGACGGAAAGGAGTGACTCCCCTCTTGCTCGGACCCTCGTTTGTGTAACCGGACACCGCCATTCTCCCCCTAGAAATTAGCCCATCACTCCAAATTTGGACAAAAGTTGCTTTCCCCACCTCAATCACCCCTAAGCAGACAGTGCTGTGGAAGCTACGTGCTCGTTGGGCTAGCCATACTTTTGCCACGCTCCCTCGCGCATACCCACACGCAGAGAATGAGGTCAGGTGATAAAAGGGAGGCAGCGAATTGGTCCGGCAAGCGCATAGCTTCCACAACACTGTCAGCTTAGGGGTGAAGGAAATAAGTGAGGCCCGGTGACCTGCGACGTGCGTTTGGGCCTGATGATGCGCTTTGGGTACCACGGATGTATCACAGTGAAAAGGCAGAGAGCTTTCAAAGGGAAGGAGGTACGAAATAGTATGCAGCATTTTCAATTTTTCGTATAAAAAAATTAGGCTTTTGAGTTTCTATCTTCCTTCTTTTGGCCCACTAAACGATATGCTATTAGTAAAATCCCAATCTAAATTCATTTATCCCAGCCCAAAATTTGTTTCATGGTCCCTTTAAGAACAAAGATCCAGTCGTGCGATTTCGGAAGTCTTACAGATTCAATGCTTCGAAACCAAATCGTGTCTGGAATTAATGACAACAAAACTGTGAACGAAGCCTCTGCGGGAAACCTACCTACCGCTTGACAAAGTGGTACAAATCTGTCAAGCTGCTGAAATTTCAAAAGAGCAGAATCAAGCATGGAAAACAAACGAGAAGCAGACTGATACAGTCAGAAGAGCAATTGTGGGGCGGATACACGTCAAGCAGAGAACTCGTTGCAGTCAGTGTAACTTCGTTCACGACTCTCAACGTTGTCCTGCCTTGGGAAAAACCTACCACAACTGCGGGAAAAATAACCATTTTGCGGCGTGCTGTCTCACGGGTCGACAAGTGGCGGGCACGCAGAACTGCTGCATAAGCAAGGACATTGATGCGGGATGCAGCGAACAGCTTTGTGGGAATGATGACTTCGACATCCTGAATGTTGGCATCAAGAAGCCAGAAAGTCCGACAGGCTGGATGGTGAGTGCTTAAACCTTTGAAGGAGCAAAAATCAAGCTGAAAGTGGATACTGGGTCTCAGGCAAACCTTCTGCCTTATGCACTGTACACTAAACAGTGCCGAGCACCAGATTTGAAGCCCAGTCAAGCTGCACTTGGAGCTTACGACGGCGGACTCATAAAGCACTTTGGCGTGGCGAGACTCCGGCTCAAGATCAAGAGAAAAAGAAGCTTATGTCGACTTTTTTGTTGTGAATGGTCACCAGCCACTTTTAGGATTGAAGGCGTGCGAGATGCTTGAACTGGTGTTGCGTCTGTGTACCGTCAATTAGGGAAAAGGTGGATACCTTGATGACAGTGAAGGCTACTGTTGACAGTATCGAACAAAATGTACAAAAGATGTCAGACAAATATGACAACCTACTTTCCGCATTCGAAGAACGGTTTTAGGAAATCAAAGAACTAAGAGAACCAGTAACTGACATCGAAACCCAAGACCAAGGAAATACCAAAGAAGGCAAAACACGAAAACAAGAGATAAATAGGCTAGAACAGAACAGTCGGAGGCAGAACATGGAGATTCACGGACTACAAAAACCGAAGATGAAAATCTTCTCTCTAAAATAAATGACCTTGCAAAAAAAACTTGGTCTGAATGAATTAACAACAAATGACCCGAATAACCTGCACAGACTGCCACCTAAGCCTGGAAAGAATCCAGTCATCTTGATGCACTTTGTATCACAGGCTACACGTGACAAATGGCTAGCTAAAAAGAATGGCTTAAAAGAAACCGGTATGAATATGACCCTTTTTGATACCTCACCGCACACAACAGGTAACTATTATGGATGACGAAAACAAAAGCCCAGGAAAAAGGCTACCGGTTTACACAGCAAAAAAATGGAAACATCTATGTACGAAAAGCGGAAGGCAACAACGTAATTAAAATCAGATCCGAGGACGATCTTGCCAAAATAATCCAAAATGGACGATCAAATATCTAAGTTAGTATTGTATTATCATCCTACTACATTTAACCAACTCGTTGCAGAAAATACAGCGTCTCCTACCCATTTTCCAGTTTTTCATTTGAATGCTAGAAGCACTGGAAATAAAAATGATGATATTATTATGCTTTTGAACTCTCTGAATCATAGCTTTGATGTCTTAGCTTGTACAGAAACATGGCAAAGAAGCAACAGCGATGAGGTTACTTTTCCGGGGTACAAGTGAGAGGGAGTATGTAGAACGAACAAAAGAGGAGGAGGAGTTTCACTATATTTTCATAGCGACATTACATATCACGTCATGCCCAAATTTTCAGTTGTCACTAATCATTATGAATCGATCGCTGCAAAATGTGAAGAGCTGGTAGTTATTTCTGTATATCACCCTCCTTTGGGGTCAACATATGAATTTATGAATAACATAACTAATCTCTTACAGCATGTTACTGCAATAAACTTGCCAGCCATACTGATAGGTGACCTCAATATCAACCTTCTGGGTTCACAGACACTGTGTCGAGAATTTCTTGATATCATTGAACCTTTTGGATGTCATAACGTCATCACCAAACCAACCAGAATAACTCGTGATAGTGCTACTTTGATTGATTTATGCATTACAAGTCACGTACCCACTGAAGTGACTTCTGGAATCTTCTTATACGCTATAAGTGATCATTTCCGATATTCTGTATTGTTCAAACTTCTAAAAAAACAAGCAAAACCCAACACTGTAACGAAGCGGCTTTAGCAACCATAAGATGCTTCAATTATGATACGATACATAAATTCGGTGACATGATTTCATCCATAAATTGGGATGACGTATATGGCAAGCAGAATCCTAGTAGGTACATGCTATGATATATTTATACATAAAATAAGACAATGCTATGATGACGCATTTCCTGTTCGAAATGTAAAGAAAAACAAGAAACTAAAAAAGGCCTGGGTAACTCGTGATTTGCACAAACGAATCAATCATCAGAATAAACATTACGATAATTTCATAAAAACGAGGAATGAAGCAATATTACGCGAATACAGTTGAAACTCGATTTAACAAAGTCACTGGAACCCGCTAATTATTTCATTAAATCAGGAACTTCGTAAAATCAAGGAAGGGAGACCTCGCACATAAGCTGCGCGGGAAATCCGAATTTGTTCGTTGAATCGGGAAATTCGTAAAATTGGGTTTCGTAAAATCAAGGTTCAACTGTATAAGAAATATAGAAATAAGCTAAATGCAGGTATTAAGAAAGCTCCTAAGTTTGAAATAGCCTAGGGGCTCAGCCTTATCACTCGACCACATGATATACTTCCTAATGAGCTATCAATTGATGGCATTTTGTATTCTAATTCCTCATGGCTAATCAATTTAACGCACATTACTTAAATTCCGGGGCCTCTTCCGCTGCATCCTCACCTGGTAGCAGTATTGATTTTTACATGCCTTCAACTGGATCAGCAAGCTCAATTTTTCTTAGCCCTGTGACAGAGGAGGAGATAATGAATTTACTATTTGCCTTAAAAATAACACAACAGCTGGAGCCGACGACCTAAAGGCTATACCGATCAAAGCAGTATCCCATTTTTAAGTCGTCCCCTGGCATATATTTGCAACACTTCAATACTGACAGGCATATTTCCACAAAAAAATGAAACTAGCCCGAGTGTGCGTAATATATAAAGGTGGCCTACATAACAATGTAAATAATTATAAACCAATTTTGGTGCTGCCTTTATTCTCTAAAGTCCTAGAGCAGGTTATAAACGTTTGACTTACAAATTACTAGGCAGAAAGGAAAGCAATTGTAAAACAACAATACGAATTCCAGAAAAATAAGTCGACTGAAAAGGCATTGTTACATATTAAGGATAAAGCAGTTCTGAAAATCAACTATACACTGTAGGAATCTTCTTTGACTTTCGCAAAGCTTTTGATTCAATTAAACACAACATTCTTTTATTAAAGTTACATTATGGTATAAGGGCAATCACTTGGGATTTAATTCGCAGCTATTTATCTGACAGGTCACAATATGTAAAAATAAGTAATGAATCTGAGCTAGAAAAAATAAGGTATGGCATACCTCAAGGATCAATTCTAGGGCCATTATAGTTCCTTATTTATATCAATGATATAATAAATATACCTAAAACCCCAGACATTATACTTTACACAGATGATACTAATGTGTTTTTACGGATAAAGATATAGGTGTAATCGAGGGTGCATCAAATGCATGGCTGCGCTGAACTTGAACTCTGGCTTAACTCCAACCAACTAGAACTAAACATTAACAAAAACAAAATAATTATTTTCAAACCTGGTCTTAAGCAACTAGGTAGTTATTTTAAAATAATGTTTGATAACATGGAACTGGAGCGAGTGACCTTCCTAAAATTCCTGGGCGTTTGGTTCGAAGAAACGCTAAGCTGGACCCACCATATAAACCATGTCAGTTTTAAAATATCTCAATCCACAGGCATCATATACAAACTAAAAGATCTCCTTCCTAGTTGGCTAAAATGTCAGTTCTACTACAGTCAAATTCAATCGCACCTCCATTACTGCTAATTAACCTGGGGAACCACCACTTAAACCAATCTAGATAGGTTATTAGGCAAACGGAAAAAAGCAGTTTGCTGTATTGCAGGCACTCATTTGACCTATCATTCAGCTCCATACTTCAAAAAGTATAAAATTTTGGATATAAAGACGCTGTATACGCTAAAACTGGCCATGGAAATATATTATTACTATAATAATGAACAAAATTAATTTTTTTTAAAACTTACATGAAACCCAAAATATGGACAAACTATGGCTCTACAAGCCCCATTAGCCTACAAAATACCTGAAATCTTAAATAGACACCCCTGTGTAGTTGAACTCTTAAAATCTCCTACTTCATTACCTACATTTAAAAAGACCATCAAACACTACCTTTCACACGCATCTGAATAGTTCTGTATTTATGTATGAATGTATGCATGTATGAATGGTATGTATTTTGTATTTGATTTGTAGTTTTGTGAGAAGCTTCTAGCAATACGCCATCCGTTATCTTTCTGTGCATTCAAGTTGAAAGTTGATCATTAACATGTTTCCCTGTTTAATGTGCATATGTTAATCACATGCCTTGTCAGGTAAAGTTTGTGAATGAAAAAGTCCAAATAAAGGTTATTATTATTATTATAAATATGTGACGTCATAAGACGTCAACGCTGGCTTGATCTGACACCAGAGGCTTTGGGTATAAAAGAGCAAGACCATCATGGTATTAAACAGAATATATCTCTCGACTGATGCGTGATCACTGCTCATGTGTGTGCCAAGCACCAATAATTGATAAAATCTGCATGAGAAGTATTTTTTGCTCCTGTTATTATCTGATTGCTCTTTGCTTGCTGGCAGATAAAGTAGGTGTACTGGGATTGAGTTGACTGTGGCTATTTTCGCCAGCACATGAACATAGGTGTTCTTAATTTCCAGGTCTCGCGTAAAGAAGTTAGCGCCGACTGCGGCACCCAACGTTTTGTATAGTAGTGTTGTGCTCAAGTAAGCTGACATTGATTGGAAACTGAGGTCGGCTGCTACACAGGATATCTGTGCAAAGCAGTGGTGTATCCAGGAATTTTTTGCAGGGCGGGCAGAGGTGGCTGCGATGTCCATGACTTGCAGTGCGGAGGGCGGGAGGGGGGGCCAAACTGCATGTGTATATTATAGATTCGGCTGGATTTCGAGGGGAGGGGGAGCGGGGGGGTGTGCTGAAGCCCTATAAGCCTCCCCTTTAGCTATGCCACTGGTGCAAAGTGCTTCTGCTAGGAGCAGCACTGTGGTCCTGCTCTGTTGTCGCACACTTCTAATACCATCCACCAACGAAAGTATTCAAGTGGCAACAAATCAAGTCACAGGAACCAACATGCCACGCTGCTGGATGTTGCCATCTTGGCGGTTGGTCGTAGAGGTCACAACAAAAAAGGCAAGCGAACACGAGTGTTGTCATCGTCGGAGTGTCCCAACTCCTGGCTACGGAGGCTTCTGCAAACTGTTAAGATCCGCCTCCCCTGCCATGCCACCGCCAGGATTGTGGTTGGCAACAGCATGACACAAGCATAGTGTCGCTGGGCAAGAATCGAGGGACCCCAAATGTAGACGTGGCAAACACACCAATCAGAGACGCGTTCCAGGCACTATACTGTGATGACAGACCCTCCCGCAACCAACCTTTTCCTGAAGACATACTCGAGGTAGGACGCCTGCAGGGCAGCCCTGGTCTCCGAGATGTACTTGGTGTCGTACACACCACTGGGAAACATCTCGGTCAGGTCAGCCAGGAAGCTGGGCAGCTTTGCGGGCAGTGCCAGGTAGAAGCTGTGGTAGAGGAAGGCCAGATCCAGCAGCCCATTGTGCAGCACGATGGGCTTGCGCCACAGCAGCAGCTGGAGGAACAGCGTCCGCAGCGAGACGCCACCATCCTCGTTCACCTCATTCGGCTGCGAGGCAAAACCTGGCTCAGTTTGTTTGCTGCACAGTGCGCCGCCATGTGCATTGCGCCGAAACTTCACTCTGGGACAGTGTTTTCACTCAACTCAAACCTCACTGGAATACATATGTGGTTCCAGTAAGGGAATGTTAAGAGTTTTTCGTTTCAAGACCTTCGCTAAAGTGGGGGTTCGCTCAAGCAAGGTTGTACTGCGTGGAGGAACATCTAGGCAACTAGACGTGCGAAGAACAGAGCTGTGTCACTACTGGCGCATTAACTATTATCCAGTTTTGGATTTCAAGATAGTACAACTAGATGAGGGAGTAGTACAAGGTTGAACTCCGAAGTAATTAGCCTTCCTGATGAAGTAAGAGTACAAAATAAGTAGACAGCTTATCAGCATTAAAGGAGCTGTGCAACAATTCCAGTGCTCTGCTTAAATAATTTGGGAGTTGGTGTTTCAACCTTTCTAAAGTAAAGAACAAAAAACCGCTTTTGCCTGCATGTCCTAGTTTTTATTTTAAAAATTGACAAAGATTGAGGTTTTCGGCCCCTCTCAACTCCTTCACCATCTTCCGAGTCACGTGCGCTGCGACGTGAATGGGGCACGCACGGGGTTCCGGTGAAGCTCTCTTTTACAGCCATCAGCGAGCAGCGAGAACTCGCCCGCTCGCAACCATGTGACCACGCGCTGGCGCATCACGATCAACATGGCGAAAGGAGGAAAGTCTCGCCCGAGTCCGGCCATCCCCCTCCGGCTTCTGGCGGCTGTTGGCGGTAGCAGATAGAGCTGACGGTTTTGTTGACTTCGGATAGATGGCACCACTAAAACTTCATATAATAGAAGTTTAGTCGTTGATACCAGGTTTTTGATACATTTATACTTCGGATAGATGGCACCACTAAAACTCCATATAATAGAAGTTTAGTCGTTGATACCAGGTTTTTGATACATTTATATTTATGTTGGAACAACAAGATTTATAGAGAAATTACCTTTTATCGAGCAGGTAATTGCACAACTTCCTATCTTTTTACAAGTCCCCCATTGACGTCATGCTGCGTGGTTCTCATGGCCGCCCCTCCCGGCTGCAAGTCGGGAAATATTCTAACTTTTGCCTCGCAATTATGCGGCAGAATTGCAGCATTTCGAAGGAAGGAGATGTGTTTTTTGTCCTTTGTGACAAGAGGAACATTGTCAAAAGTAGAAGATGCAAATACTTTCAACGTTAAAATCGTTGCACAGCTCCTTTAAAGAGCCACTCCGCTCGATTTCGGAAATTTTGAGATAGTGGGCGATATAAATGTGAAAAGTACTCCAAAACTAGCCTAAACCGTTTGTCTCATGAAAACAAAACAAAACATTTTGTGCGATCTTGTTATTTATTGTAATCACAAACCGAAACTTTGACACAGCCGGGCAACACTGTACCCTCGACGTCAGTTCCATACGCACCCACATGGGATACGAGGGGTCACTTGATTTATCTGCGGTAACCCAGAAATGTTGCGGATGCATGGGGAAGGGAAAGAAGCGGGAAGGGAGGACAGGCAAAGCGGCGGCAGCGAAGAGGCGACGCAAGTGGCGACGAAGCAGGCTATGTAGGCTGCAACACAGGCGGCTAGTCAGCGAAACATAGCGTGCGACATCCCGTACAACCCTCTCCTTCTTGCGGTTTTTCTTGTTCTCGTTCTACTTTTTCGTCTCTCTTTTACCTCATCTCTCGCTCAGACTTGGCACGAAGAAACAAGAAAAAACTGTGCATGCAACAGATGTCAGCCACAATGGAAATACAATGTTGGCTGCGACGCACGTCGCCCTTTAAATTAACGGATTTTGGTGACTTCCGGCATCTTAGTCTTTATTGGCCGGTTCAATGATCATTTAGGTGGTATTACATTCTAATATTTGACACGTGATCTATATAGATGATACTAAAGAGAGCTGTATTGTTTTCTCACAACCGAGAATGAAGCGGAGTTTCCCTTTAAGGACCGCTGCAGCGAAAAGGATAAGTGGATCTAGAGTAATGATACTAACTAACGGAATCCTTGGTTTACTTTTTTCATACACCATGAACAGCAGTTAAGTTAAGTGTTCAATTGCTCTGACATTTAATAACTGAGAATTGCTACCGTCAGATTTTTTAGGGGTGGAGGAAAGTGAGAGAAAAAAATCTAAGGTTGAATGCGGATAGGCCCGAGATAAACTAGTTAATACATGTGGGTTTTTCTTCTCTGTGTACTCAGCACTAAGAGATTAGCACAAGCAACCAACAAACAGAGTGGTGAAATCGCCGCATGTGGCAGAGTGGTGCTGCAAGTACACTCGGACCAAGAGGGGCTGGACTAGAGTGCCCGAATCGCCTTCTGTTTAGGGCGATGAAGTTCTTCGTAGTTCCCGATGCCAATAACACGTGCTCATAGGGAAAATACATGTTTTCACACGTTCCAGAAGAAAAAAGAAAAAGAAGCATTCAGAACAAAAGGGTCAAATGTCATCATCCTAAGCAAAGCGCACATGAATGCATCCTAGGCCGGACCATACTCACTTTTCAATCTCGGGGACGTTTCAGCAGACCATTATTGTTTGTGAAAAATTTGTTTTTTCACGAGCAGTATGCTGTCAAGGGCAACAGGTCAAGCGTGAGACAGTACTTCACTCTTGTCAGAGGAAACAAGGTGCTCCCAGTAACATATATTTTAGTTACCCTTCGTGAACGCTCAACATATATTACGTCGCACCTCCTAGGTGTCGCTCCTTGTTCTTTGGTCAACTTCGCTCACATTGCGGACATGCACATAGAAACTGTGAATATTCCTTGAATAAAAACATGAACCTCTCAAATCGTGGCACTGTCATCGAAAGGAAGTGTAGAAAGCTGTTAAAACAGCTCAACCACACTGAACTGCAGGGAAGATACCGCTGCTCTCAATGCGAGAGTGAAAAGAGAACCGTTGTGCACGGTCCTACACAACCGGCAAAGGCCTGAAGCAGAGAGAGCAGCGGCATTTTGAAAGATTGCTTTGGGAACGGCGTTTGTCTGCAGACCTCCTTCATGCTGCACAGATGGGACCTGCCCAGCAATCTCATTCCCAGCAATAGCCGCTCGCTTGTTTATCACCGTTTTAGTACCAACTATACGTCTGTACTGCTGCCCCAGGGATGAATGCAGTGATTAAATTCCTTACCCGGTCATTCCCTCGGTAATAGGGCACTCCAAGAGAGTACTGCCTGTTGAAGTCGAAACCATGGCTAATGAGGAACTGAAGAGACGACGGCTCGACGATATAGTTTTCCTTGCAGAGGACTAGAATATTGAATGTCTGCACCGTGAATCTGGAAAGGGAAAGAAACATTTAGTATGCTGAGCATTGGGTGTGGAAAAGGAATTGGCCTTCCAGAGCCCTAGCACATGCATGTCAGAATAATTGAGGTTCTAGCATAATCTTAATGCTGAGTGGAAGAGTGCTTTTAAGCAGAAACAAGTGTTTCTCTGAAAGTTTTCCATCTACTTCAAATGCAGAATTTCAAACCTTATTCCACCATAATAGTATACAGGCTGGTCTGTGCTACAGCAAAAAGGGTGAACCATGCCTTTAAGAGTCTACCGTAAAATACCATGTAAGCGCCCACTTCATTCAAGTGCGCACTATTAGCATTTGAAAAACTTGGAATTTCTGGAAGTTATACATTAAAGGGATACTTCAACGAAATTTGAAATATTCCCGTCGTGTTCAAAAATAGGTTGAATATGATCCACAATATCCGTAAATGACAATCGCCCGTTTGTACTTTGATCCTGGTGGCTGTATTTTTCGTTATAAACGGCCCACTCTGCAAGCGCTCGGAGAAGGCCCAGCGCAATCGTGACGTAGGTCGTCTCAAGACGAGCAAAGCTACGGCGAGGCTGACGTCGAGAGGATGGCCTAGTCGGTCCAGCCACCGAAGGGGCTGCTTTTGTACGAATTTTGAGTGACGGGTTAATCTTCTATAATCTTGTAGGGGGACAATAGCGACTTCTGCGACACACAAAAAGGATTCTCGGAAAAAGGGGAGTTCCTCCTTCCCCCTTCTCTCGTCGTGGCCGGAGGCGAGACGATTTCCGTCACTAGCTGTCAAGGTTCCTAGACGAGCATTACAAACGAGGCGTTAGCGACATCCACCAGGTGCTCTTTGCTAATCGTTTAATTCGTTTTAAAATTCCTTTTCGAGACTTTTTTAACAAGATATTGGTATGTTCCATGTGATACTGCTCTTTTGGACACATATAGACCAAAAAATGAGCGCCGAAATTTCGTTGTAGTATCCCTTTAAGCACCCGAGTTTACCGTACAAGCGCCCATGTCTAGATTAACCCAGTTTTCAGTGGAAGTGGGATTGGCGTTCCCCCGGTATTTTATGGTATTTGAAGTGTCAGTTAGCCCTAAGTAAACAGGGAAAAAAGAACTTTGTGGTATCTTGAACACGAATCAACATAATGAAGTCGAATTTAACAGGCTTCTTGCCACATCGGGAAGTCTGTGCTTTTATTTTTAGTTTATATTAATAACATAACCATTATTGTAAATGTTCCACTTAGGCTGTGCAGAGGACTGCATCATATATTACAAAATAATAGAAAACAATGACAATTTAAGCACTCGTTGCAGTACTGGATCGGACTCAAAATGGCAAATGGAACTAAATTACGATGAAATAGCTGTCATGACAATCTTGTGTAAAAAAAAAGGTGAATTCAACTGAACCATTCCCTTGACGGATGACATGGGGCCCCAATCTGGACACTTGGCGAAAAATCTGACAGCCGTGACTGGCCGGCGCCACCTTTGACCTAGGCATTGGACAATAAATGCCCCCGGATTTCTCGCCGACTTTTTCGCCAAGTGTCCAGGTTAGGGTCTGTGTAAAGCGTGTGTGAGTGAATACAAGGATCTAGGACTTCTCTCAAATAATAACCTGAAATAGAACCAGCATCTGCAAGCGACTGCCAATAAAGCCACAGGTAAGTTGTTTGCAATGAAAAGGAAATTAAAGTTTGCTGAATCAGAAATGAAGCATATTGTCTCTAGAATAGTTTTGTTAGACCAATAATAGAATTTTCAAGCTCAATATGGGGCCCTTCCATCAAAGATGTAATTAATACACTAGAAAGAACAGAAAAATTAGCTGCTTAATTTTTAATAATCCTGGTACGGAATAATCATCTACAGAATTGTTCAAAAAGTTGAGCTGCAAACAAGAGCAAGAATTGACAGATTAAAGGATTTTGTACAACATCCTAAGCGGCAACCGTAACATCCATTGTCACCTTACCACCCAGGTCTCCAAATCTAAAAACCAGACCAGAGCCATTAATGAAAAAACGGTTAAAGTACAGGCGAGCTGGTGGATATTTACCATGTTGGAACTTAACCCAAGACTGGGGTAGAAACAGAAACTTAAGTAGAAGGGACAGAGACAAGTGAAGAAGAGAACGTCTCACGTTCTCTTCTTCACTTGTCTCTGTCCCTTCTACTTTTAAGTTTCTGTTTCTACCCCAGTCTCTGGTTAAGTTCCAACAGAGCCATTAGATAGTACATGTTTATGAATGATTAATGTCCTTTCTTCCCTTGGGCAATTTAAGACGAACGAAATGACAAAGAATATTATCATATAGTACATCTTTTGAAAATTTTGTATCGGCTGTAGGATAGCGCAGCTAATCATTGGTTCCTCGAGTGGAACTACTGGTGAAGTGTGGATGGATGCATGGATGAATGCTAACGGTTGTACCCTTTATATCAGGCGGTAGTTTGTGCCACCTAGCCTAGAAATGAATAACCAAAAGTATTTCTTTCCTTCGCCAACTTGCTTACCCTCTACGATTTCGTAACTATTACCGAGTGGTGCAGGATACCACCAGGATGACCTCAGAGGAATCGGGCAAAAAACTAAAAACTTTACCTCCCGCCTCTTCCCCACGGCGAGGGGGTCTCCAAAAGCATCGCTGTTGTCAGCCATCCACGATTGGCCGAAAACTCATTATGACTGCTTCGATTAATTCTACTTTACACAACAAAAATGAGAGTAATGTCGGGCTGTCAACTGTGATGGTGCTGGTTTAAAGGGGCAGTGCAACATTTTTCTGACTTTGGCCAATCAACTGCAGGAATTAATGTGTGTCACCTATGGAACGAAGAACAGAGAACAGTCTTTTCTTGGGCGTGCTAGTTTTCATTATAAAAAAAAATTAAACAAATCAAAGGTCAAGTGCCTCTCAACTCCCATGTCGTCTTTCCAGTGACATACTCTGGGGGGACCACTGGTTTCCCATCGGGTTCTCTCTTCAGATCCCCCAGCCGCTTCCTCCGTGGTTGTCGACTTTTCAAGGATTAGCATCGCCGAAGGTAGCAGCGAGAGATCAACACAAAAGACGGTTCGCTAGGGGGCTGACGGCAAGTGTAGCAGCAGAGAGGGACAGGTTTTGTTGACTTCCACACGTCCCCCACAAGACGTTTCACCATAGTTAACGTAACCGCCACACGTGGCTGGAGATCGGCAAATAATTAAATTTTTCCTTCACGATTACGCAGCAGAATAGCACTTTGTTGGGGCAAAGTGGCGCATTTTTTATCACTTGTGCCTAGATAAACAATATAAAAAATACAAATTGCAAATTCTTTTCACATTAAAATCATTGTTCCAATGACTTTTTACACACACGACCAACTTGTCATTTCTTAACCGGTAATCTAAACAAAACATCTTGTCACCAAAATACGGAGGCAACTTTCTGTGACATTTCAGAAGCGAAGAGTGCGAGTGCATAGTCTTGATTGGTACTCCAGGTGCGAGAGCACCAATAGCTTTGGCTTCATTGGAACATTTAGAGAAATTTGAATAAAGACTTTAATAACACAAAGTTTCGGAATTGAGTCTTTCCTCCTTCAAGTGTACAATCCTGAATCCCGCTCTCGTCACGCCATTCAACCGTCGCCAGCAAAAGCTCTCGCGCCGCCTGTGGTGCGAATTGAGATTAGTGATGGTGCCAAATGGCTGACCTTTTTGTTTAATAGAATTCACACAGATTTTATTCAGTTTACTACGACACGCAGCACTAATCGCCGCAGCTTCTCCGTGTTCACAATGCAGCCCTGGCATTTCGTATGCCCCCAAAATAATCTTTTATCAGTCGCACTCTTCTGTGTAAATCATTGTCATTGTAATATTGCGACTGGTCTTAGTGTTTTCTATGCGTCATCAGTGGGAATTCAAAATGCACGCGCCGCATCGACAGCTTCGCAATTAGCACCGAATGTAATGGGAAACTGAAGCAAATGGGTGAAAATTTTATTTACCGAAAGGGCAGTCCACTTGGTACCATCACTACTCTCTAAGTGCACCACAGGCTGCGTGAGAGCTTACGCTGACACCCGTTGAATGGCACAATGAGGGCGAGAGGCTGTCGCTTCGCCGTTCCTGATTCTTTTGTTCGGGACTGTACAACCACAGTTGCAGAACGTTTTTGTATCAAGATATCAGAAACATTCTGCACCTGTGGAGCGTACACTTGAAGGAAAGAGTCTTACCGAAATATTGTGTTATTAAACTCTGTTGGTATTCAAATTTTGCTGCAAATA
The DNA here is from genome assembly GCA_037355805.1 of Ixodes ricinus. Classification (NCBI taxonomy): domain Eukaryota; kingdom Metazoa; phylum Arthropoda; class Arachnida; order Ixodida; family Ixodidae; genus Ixodes; species Ixodes ricinus. The sequence goes on from JAZHYW010015349.1 coordinate 120,692, forward strand.
TATCTCTTAATGAAAACTTCTTTTTTTTTTTTCAAGTATGTACATTTAGTTTTATTGGAATAGAAAGTTGTCCTAAATAAAATAATAAATACCCCTACAGGAAGCATTTATGTTGGTCGAGGTATGCAACCTAGGAAGTCTAGAAACAGTCATTTTACACGTTTCCTCGGTTTTCGGTTTGCATAGCGTGAAAGAAGCGTTTCTTACTTGAGGGACCCGGTGACCGAAGACCTGGAATCGTGCCGAAAACACGACAGTCCGATGGAAATTATGGCTCTGGTGTCCGCCACCCGAGATACTGCGCTGTAGCGGTCCTCCACAGACCTGTGCACACGAAAGGTGTTCAAAAAGTCCAGGACGTTGCAGCAGCCCAAACTTACTTGGCATTTATTTCTTTTCTGCCCCCAATCCCACTCAGCTCCTGCGATGTGACGGAAAACGTAATTAGTGTGCTGCAGTTTTTGGCCGGCAAAAGTGTCTCACCAAGTCGATAGCGACGTAGAGAGACGTCTTCACGGCAAGGATGAGGGATGGCCAGATGCTGGCCACGTTCTCTTCGGTTACGTCGACAACGGGGACGCTGCTGATTTCGCTCATTCTCAAACCACGACGGACATCGGAAGAAATCCCGCCGGTACAGCCAATGCCGCCTCACAAAAGCACCTGACAGCACCAACGGTGGAGAGTAGCCGGTGTAGCAACGGTAGGTAACAGCAACGCACTGTGAGCGCGTTTTGTTTTTGCTAGCATCCAGCCATTTAGCCATCCTAAGCCATTCAAACCATCCAAATTGGAAACAAAATGTAATTACAAGCTACTGTATCTGCGGATATCTAAAACTTTACACTACATCGGCATACTATATTAAATAAATCACTTTGTTTTATTTCCCAGAGTTAGTCGCATTTATTTGTCATTTATGCTTATGCATGTTTACGCAATGCATGCAGGGAACTAGTTGGCCATGGAGTTTCGGTTTCGATCGTTGGACATGTGGGGCGGTGTGGCCGTGTGGACTGTGGAGTCGTTTTGTGTCGCTGCCACTTCGAAGCATGCTCTGAAGCGCGCGCCAGGAGCGATAGCGGGCCTCTGAAAACGACCTACTAACACTCACTATGGTCTAAGCGCAAAAGCTAGCAGCGCGAGTGGATAGCTCCACGAGTGGCAACTTTAGCGCATTACTGCGCTTCTCACGCGCTCAAAGTCTTTCTGAAAATAACTGATTTAATGGTTTTCGATAACGCTCAGCAAGTTTCTAATTGGAGCCATATTTCTATTTTCACTAATTAAGAAGTTGATTAACGAATTTTAGTTAATTAGCTGACTGATCGTTATGATTAGCCCCATATACTATGTCCCCCTGGCCGTATAACTCACCTGAACAAACCGCACAAGTGTAGCTTTCACAGCTTTTTTTAAACAAATCTGTTAAATTAAAAAAACACTTTTATATATATATATATATAGAGAGAGAGAGAGAGAGAGGTGAACTACACGATGCGACGTGAGCACCCACATCAGATATACTTCCAGGGCCAACTGATCTTTGCCTGAACCAGGCACGTATCCAGGGGAGGCCCACGGGGCACGCCCCCCCCCCCCCCCGAAATCTTCCCATTTGCTGGGACCTTCTCTCCCCCTCCCCCTCATACAGCATTTTGTCATGGGCGGGCCCCCCCCCCCCCCGAAACAAAATCCTGGCTACGTGCCTGGCCTGAACCCTCCTTGCTCCACAGCGTTGCTCTATTTGTGCTGCCATGTGATCCATTAGAGTAGATTTGAAACACAAAAACGCATAGGAACAACCGTACAGACCTCCCCCATTTATTGATAGCACTCGCCGGAACTGCTAGACGGTCCGGAACTCCGTGGTCGATATATGATGCAAAGACATCTACGCGCGACACACGTTCAAAACTTTGCCGCGGCGCCGATTCTTGATCGGTATCCAAGCGTGCGAAGGCACAGAGACGCAGCACTTCGGCGTGCCAAGAAAGCTTTGATCACGCCGCGAGACCGGCGAAACTTGCTTTCGACGAGTTGTACCTTTACATACGGCTCCACGCACATTGCACTCGCAAAACACATCCACATGGCGCTGATTCTTGATCGGTATCCAGGCATGCGAAGGCACAGAAACGCAGCACTTTGGCGTGCCAAGGAAGCTTTGATCACGACGCAAGACCGGCGAAACTTGCTCTCGACGAGTTAAGGCTCTTTCCTGCGGTACTGCGCTTTCGTAAAAATTTCCTTGTATTCTGAACGGCAATTCTCATCGCTTACAATGGTCTTAAAAATACTTCTTCGGCAAATGACGATGAACGAGTAGAAAACGTGTCTTCAGGACGCTGCCTCCAGCCTCTTCAACACTAGCAAAAATGCGATTTCGTTGCACACAAGATAGCCGTCCGGTGGTCGCACTCGCGTTGCGGGTGCGTTGATTGAGACCAACGTTACTAAACCACTCAGTTGGGAAACTGCCATAGAGACTGCTCTGAGAAAGTGGCCCCGATCTGTCCTCGCGAACCGAGCTAATGGCGAACACAACGCCGCCATTTCTCCCGCAGCGGCTATTTGAGGAACCGCACGTTACTTCCATTTTGGCTTTGATCGACCATTTGTGCGCCGAAACAGATACAGTGGAAGAGGTTACAGGAGTGCCACCCCCGTCTCCCCAGCGGACGCGCCGCGTCTAACTACCGAAGTTAAAATACCTAGGTCGGGACGCGCTACCTGAAAGCACCGCTGAGGCATGGTTGTATAAAAACAATAATAATTGTGCCGCAAAACCTTGCAAACTAAAGATTTTAAAAACATCACGCGCTCCTCATTTTGTATTAAACTCCAAAAAAGTTACTACAGAAAGAGTTTTTTCTGTTGGTTTTTACGTAAAAACATGCTTTCTAAAAGCTCAAGGGGACCACAGTTACACAGTACAGACAAATGATACAGAGTGGCGCTGTTGTCGTATTTAGATCGGTCTCGGTGGACGCCAGCGGCCCAGGTTTCGACGGCGAGTTTCCCAACTGAGTGTTTTAGTAACGTTGATTGAGACTAAAGGCTGGTTCACACTGCACCATTCTCTTACGTTAAGTTACATTACGAAATATTACGTTGAAGTCACTGGGACCTCTGTGCTTTATATTAAGCGAGGCAACCAGTTCAAGGAGAAAGCGTGACACGCGACATTTTATCCGTTGCAACCTAAGAACGAAGGGCGAAGGTAAGACAGGCCGGGGAGGAGGAAGCAGACGGAGCGCTAAAGAGAGAAGAGGTTTCCCCCTCTCTTCTCCAGCGTTCCGTCTGCTTCCTCCTCCCCGGCCCGTCTTACCCTCGCCCTTCGTTCTTAGGTTGCAACTGTTTCGGTCATAGAGTTATTATAATGTACGCTAGAGGTTCAACTGGCGCTAGTGTCTATGCGACTTCCGGGAGGCAAATTGAAGCAGACGGCAGCCAGTCTACTTTTGCGATGCTCCTGTGCATTCTTATGGGAAAACGCGTGTGAATTTTGTCTCTTCGCCGGAAAATAACATGAATAACTTTTATTATTTTGGTTGTACCGGATAGTATGTACATTTATTAATATTGAAAAGTGTAATTGCTTTAATTACAGCATTTTTCTTTACCACTGAACGATGTTACGCTTCGCTATATTTCAGTCTCAAACCTATGTTTCATGGCAGGTATGTAAAAACGACCAACGATTCTAAGCAAACTAACGATGGAAAAGAATGTAGAGTGTGTCCAAGGCTCGCCAGCATTTCGGTGGTGCTTATATATTGCTAATATGTCCGTCCTGTCTCTCTATGAAAATGATTCCGTCGTGCATCTTTACGATCGATTAAAAAACATTTGAATGTAAAAAATAAAGTAATGTGGACTACGAAAGGTGTGCCTTTTTATTATTTCCTATTTCGGGCAGTTTTTATCGGACACCTGTTCTCTGACTTCTCCCTATTTGCAAAGATTTGGAGCGTGCGGTTGATGATTTGAACCTAGAACATGTGTCTTTGCACATATTCATGAGCAGAAAGAATAAAGCAGTACTTATTTATAGAAAATCGGACTATATTACGTGGCTTTCAACTTATTTTGATCGCCTGCATGCACAAGGAGTTACCTATCCAGTCTTACTGCGTAGTTCTTGCCGTCTCTCTTGGTTTTCCACACGTTCTTCGTTCGTTTGAAACGTATATCCCCCATGGTGGAAAGCGCCGATGCCGTGTTCGCGCTAACAGTGTCCGACAGTGCACATAAATACATGTGCGAAGCGGTTTTAGCACCGTTTTTCATGCCGCGAATATCAAATAAAAACGCCGTAACTGACCAATTATTTCGTCTGCGTGACTGAGAAATGTTCCAATGTGCCTAGTACGTACGAAATTATTCGTGATATTTGCTCTTCTAATCGAGCGCAGCGAGAAAATGCACTCGCTTTTTCCCATAGAAATGCATTACTGGAAGTCAATTTCCGACTGGTTGCTGTCTGCTTCAATTTGCAGCAGCACACTAGCGCCACCTGAACCTCTAGCGTACATCCACTGCGTACATCATAATAACTCCATGGTTTCGGTGTCGTAACTTAACGTAAGAAAATGGGGCAGTGTGAATGAGCCTTAAACCGTCGTCATTTTTAGTTTATGTTGTTTTTAAGAACATTGGGAGCGTTTCAAACAGCTCGGTGACGTTCACTCAAATTTTCTGGCGCGAATTTCAAAGCCGATCAAAGCAGACGACCAAAGCCGACCAAAAACGCCTGTTCCGAAAAGCTACTTTGCTTTACGCTACGTCTACATTCGTCGCTACCAAGAACAGGTTAATTTTTTTTACATTCCTAGGCATCGAGATGAACAACAGTAAGCTGTCGAAGCTTAGCAAAAGGCTCACCATGCAGAAACTACCCATTAATGTTTTTCCTTCGGCAAGTAGTGGAAAACGCGTTTGCAGCGACGAAGAGAAAAAGGAGCCTTTGGTCAGCGGCAGCTCGGGTAGCACCTGCAACAAGCGATTTCTTTCTGACGAAGGTGATTCTCCGGCAATGTCGGGAGAAGTGTCCAAGATTCTCGACAGTTTTGGCAACGACGTCGCCAAATCACTGCATGCCAAGAAACGACGACTTCGGAAACACCTTCGTGTAAGTCTAGGTTGCCAAATCAAACCTCTTTCCTTTAGCTTTTCCCCATTCTTCTGCCTTGCTTTTCTTGATTCTCTTTCTTAAATTAGTAGTATTATTGCTTACTTTCTATTCTTACAACTCCCACCCCCAAACTTTTTTTCTTCTATTTTCTAACAACACATTCAATTAATTCACCGTAATCTCGTTTCAGACATCAACGAAAGCTATTACAAATAAGATGTCGGGCTTGGATGAATCCTCGCTAGCCGAACGGCAGAAAGTTGACGAAGAGTTTGGGAAACAAGTTAGTGTCATTACCGAACAAATCGACAACGACATCCAAAAAGTGAAGGAATCGGAGGAGAAGATTACGGTAAGATATCCTAGTTCAATCTAGTCAGAAATGGGACACTTCTCGAACTTGGACGTATTTACCTTCCAGAAGGCCCTTGTGCAATGCCAGAAGCATCACCAGCAGCTCATAGAACACAGTACCATCAAGTTCAGGTTTTTGAAGTCACTCTGTACTATTTACTTTGACGTAAGCTCTGCAAGTAGCCACGCTCATTCTGGCTATTTTCTACTTTCAAACCAAGCTTTTTTGCCAACTGACGTAATTTCTGTTCAACATTGGTGGGAAGACAAGTTGTGCTTGGGAAAGGAATTTAGATGCCTAAGTGCCCGTACAAATAAAATGCACCTGCTTGAGAGAGAGAGAGAGCCTAGCACATGTGTTTTTCCTACCACCGTGCACAACATGGAAAGAGATCGGTACTGCCCAAAAGATAACTTAGTAAAGTCCATGTTAGCCAATGGCATCGATTTCTATGGATTCAAATCGAATTGCAGTGACCATCACAAGCGTGTACAGTAGAATCTGGTATAGTATGTACAGTCATCCCCTCCTCTCCCCATCCTAATAGGCAACTAAAAAGGTGGATGCCAGGCAGACAGCTCAACAGCAGAAGCTCAACTCGGAAGTCAAGGACGAAATCCTCGGCCTCCAGAAGATTCTCACCGACGCTCAAGAGCACGAGATAGTCAAGATGCGCAGCAACCTGCAGAGCATCCTGATGTAGCACATTTCCGCATTCTCTACAAGTCTAGAGGCAAATCGGACAGCATGCTATTCATTTCTGATGCCGCAAATAGCACAACTTTGTGGTTATGACGCCTTCCGAAGCCAGGTATTACTTTGGGTTGAAAAGACGTTGCAGTGGCATTGCAGGAAAAGCATGGGGCAGTTGTTAGCGTTGTTGCCTGTGCAACTAAGGGCAAGCGTGCCACCCACTTGTTCAAAGACAATAAATGTGCTAGCAACCTTGCTTACCTCTTCGATATCTGTACTCGTTGAAATAAAGGAACCAATATTGTTGTTTTTTTGTTGTTGTTGTTGTTTGTCTATTCATTATTTGGTGATGAAGCTTATATTCTAAAGGTCATTCGCACTATGAACGCAGCAATCTTGTCGTAACACATCACCATCACCATATTCAATATGTAATATTCAGCTGGCATCTGTAACCTCTTTCAAGTATATCGGTGTTCACGTCACTTCTAACCTATCATGGAAAACTCATTCTGATCATATAATCGCTAACGCTAATTCAATGCTCGGATATTTAAAAATTACACCATCTTCCCAAGGGAAACCATGGGGTGATGCGGAGCATCGCGGATCGTTATTAACGGTGTTAGTAACGTTGTTAACTTGGGTTCCGCCGCTCGCCTCGTACCTTTACGTCGAACTTCACGGTCCCGAACCTCAGGTTCTGCTGCTCGACGTTCACGAACCAACGCGGCTTCCCGTTCTCGAAGGTCGGGTTCCGGCGCTCGCTTCGTACGTTTACGTTGAACTTCACGGTCCCGAACCTCAGGTTCTGCTGCTCGACGTTCTCGAACCGCCGCTGCTTCACGTTGTCGTAGTTCAGCATCCACCGCTCGACGTTGACGAATGGACGCCGCTTCTCGTTGCCGTAGTTCAGGGTCTGCCGCTCGCTTCAAGCGTTTGCGCTCAGCGTCGCGTGCCCTTCGCTGCGCAGCTTTGTCTTCAGTGGACGTAGCGTTGCTGATAGTTTGTGGGGTGGTGCTGACGCTTGCTTGCGCCAACCCACTAACTGACGGGACTGTTGCTTCCATCACACTTCATCGGAAGAACGGAGTGAAGTGGAGTCAACAGCGCTGAACTGAACGCGCGCAGCGCGCTACCGCTGCTTATATTCACACTTGAAGGAGAGGAGACTAGAGGAGGAGAGTTGCGCATGCGCGCGCGGTGTGAGTAGAAGCGAACGCACGCGAAGTGCACGCAGCTGGTAGAGGGAGAGAGCGGAGAGAGTAACGCGCAGCTGTTGGAGAGATTGAAGGAGGAGAGTTGCGCATGCGTAGTGTGAGTGCGGACTACGACGCCGACGCCGACGCCGCGGGACATAGACTCGAGCAAGAGATGCTCCGCATCTAAAAGAAACTTTTCCTTAACCCCTCTGTCTCTAAAACTTCTCCTGTATAAGACTTTAATACGTTCAAAGTTGGAATATGCCGCAGCAATCTGGGATCCAGGTCACTCAACGCTTATAACAAACATCGAAGCCCTGCAAAATCGCGCCGCACGATTCATAGTCTGCAACTGTCATCGCACCGCAAGTGTCTCATCTATGAAAACCACCCTAGCCCTGCCTCTTCTTTCCTCACGTCGGAAAATATCTCGTCTATGCCTCTTCCATAAAATCTATCATTCCAACGCTTCACTGAAGAACAAACTATTCATTAGCCCCTCTTTCATTTCTCCCCCAATTGATCCAAAACTTAAAGTTGGCATACCTCATTGCGAAACTTCAGCTTACATCAACTGTTTCATCCCTAGAACGTCATCTGAATGGAACCACCTTCCCGCATTAATAGATTTATTTAGAAAAGCTCTAACTACTTACTTTTGCTAGGATTATGCCGAACTAACATTTATAACCAAGTTGCCTTGTTGTTTGAATTTTATGCAGAGCCAATATTTTATGTCCACCCCCTCTGTAATGCCCCTGGGCCCTGAGAGTATTGAAATAAATAAATATTATATTCATTTATATAGATCTCCCTAGAACATCCAGTACACCTCCGATTTGGATGTACAGAAATTGATGTCCTGTGTACACCTATGAATGGAAGTTCTGCGGAGAAAGTTTGATGTGGACATCTCTAGGACATCCAGTACATCTATGAATTGGACGTACAGAAATGGATGTCCTGTGGACCTCCGCGGATGGAAGTTCTGCGGATATCCGTTGAAAGTCTGATGTGGACATCCCTAGGACATCCAGCACATCTCCGATTTGGATATACAGAAACGGATGTCCGGTGTCCGTTCTACAGACGTCCGCTTCAGGCACAGGATATTCTCACCTTCCACGGACGTCCGACGGATATCCGTAGTTTGTTGGGAAATATCGCCAATTGCCTCAACAAAAAAAGAAAAAAAAAAAACTCATGCTCGATGGGGATTGAACCAGCGTCCTGCTGATTATGAGACGGACACCTTACCAGTAGCTGTGCTACTCTACAACTTCAATTTGTCGTTTTCACAATTTATTTGATACGAGACCGAATAGGGGACAACGGCTGGCATTTCTTTTCCCCGGTGTGCCAACTGCCAGCAGAATATCCACTTCCAATCAAACGCTGGGGCGAGACTGACCCCGGCTCGCAACACGGAGCTTCTTATGTACACGAGTAGGCTCCTGGAAAAATCAGCGCAGAAGGTTCGGCCCATAGAACATTCTAACCTCAAATAAGCAACAGGGTTCTCAAATTTACCAGAACTCAAAATTTACAAAAATAACAAAAAGGCGTGTCCGCTCCCAGGCATCAAACCTCGAGCCCCTTGCGTAGGATTTAAAGACGACAACCATTCGGCCACGAGCGCGCTTGGTCGGCGACGCGCGTGGCAATGAGGTGGAATTGTTTGCAGTCATATGGACGTAAACGGTTGAGTATATGGTACTGGTGCGACCATATGAATGAATATAGTTTTGTATGGGCCAGCCTATACAACCATACGGAACCACATGTGTATGGTATGGCTCGGTATGGTTCAGCCATATCCAACTATACGGAACCATATGTGTATGGTATGGCTCCGTATGGTTCAGCCATATCCAACTATACGGAACCATATGTGTATGGTATGGCTCCGTATGGTTCAGCCATATCCAACTATACGGAACCATATGTGTATGGTATGGCTCGGTATGGTTCAGCCATATGGAACCGTATAAATCCATACCATGCCATATGGTTTGCCATATGGAACCATATAAATCCATACTAATGCATATGGTTTCTCATATGGGTTCATATAGTTTTTTTCAGTAGGGTGTCCACATCAGTTCCAACAGATGTGCAAAAGCAGACATAAATGCCGGTTTATATGGCCCCAATCGCTTGGGGACTAACTTTAACAAATCACTTTTATCTAGAGACGTCTGAACTATGCATGGTTTTGTATTTCTGAAAGCATATATTTTACAAGACGTTTTAGAATTATAACTTTATGGGCATCTAGGGAATATTAATTTGTTTAAAGACTGTGTTCAAAATATAGTTTATACAAAGTACTGCTCCAGTTACTCGTTGTTTTTGTAATTTGCAATACCGAAGCGGTTCCAACAAAGATAAGAAAATAAAAGCCAAGGCAGTACGGTACTTTCGTGCGTAAACAAACCACTTTCTGCTTGCCTGCGAAGAAACATTAACCACCAGCAGGTGTTTTTTTTTTTCAGACTAAAATTATTAGTTTACAAAAAATATTGTATGATGTGTTCAGATAAGATCGAACACGCGAGTCCGGTTCGAATTTTTGTTTTTCTTCATATTTTTATATGTTACTCCCCGATATGTGGAGAAAACAAAATCACAAATGTTTTCTCAAAAAAACAAATATCTCTAAAGAAAAAAAAAACATGTCTGCCCCAAGACGGCAACGCCGTTTCAGGGCTTTGTCTGTTCTG